>JAAAKL020001646.1:0-29743 GCA_010016065.2 Carybdea cf. marsupialis auct. non (Linnaeus, 1758) | reverse complement strand
AGAAGAATATTTTGAAAAAGATGATATCGAAACGTAAAAGATATTGTGTATTTTAATGAGTATTATATATATATATATATACATATGTATATATACTACATACATACTATATATATATATATATATATATATATATATATATACATACATACATAAACAATAATCTACCTGGTGTTGTACTTAATGTTATGCTAACTGCTGTAATTCACGTTTGACTTTCAACTACTGCTATCGATACATTTTATACCTTGTTACATCGAGCACTTTCTCAACAGTATTAGTGGTACCTGTTGTTACACACAAATGTACTACAAATGTACTTATGAGCTAAGAAAACAATACGGTCGAAACTTAAAATAAGACAAATAAAGGGATACCTTTTTGTTGTTATTTTTCGCTTCCTACTAAATAAAGTCAATGAAAACGTCAACAGATATTTAACAGTGGAATATAGTGATTGTAGTCCCGACATAAACACGGAGAGTCGGTAAGAGTGTTACTATGAAGTTAATGTTAAAGTTATTTTATCGAAAACAGCCAGAGACCCATTTTAACACTAGTTCTTGTACTCAATTTTTAGACTTGTGCTTAGATACAAACTTGAAATCATTTATGGGTTCTTGCTAAATGTATTTTCGTTTGTTCTGCATTTACAGGGGTTTGAAAGAAACAAGCAACTGAGGAGATAAGGAGGTGTTACTAACATGGTCAATGATCATCGAGGACCAGTTTCGGTTCGCTTTATCACGCGACTTATTTATTGCCTAATATTCCTATTTGGTGTGACTGGAAATGCCATTGTTAGTTACTCGATTATTGGCAGAAGACGGAGGCAGCCAATTCACAAATTCACGCTTAACCTCGCCTTATCGGACCTAATCCTTCTACTCGTTTATTTACCAACTCAATTCACATTGTATGAGGCACAGGAAAGATGGGTTCTTGGAGAGTTTACATGTCGACTCACGTACTCTGTTGTGCCAATTACCTTAACAAGTTCTATTGGATTTTTAGTCGTTATCACAGTAGATAGATTTCGAGCAGTTTGTTTTCCACTGTCATCAAAAATTTCGACATTCCAAATTCGACTTATCATTGCAACAGTTTGGATTATGGCTATTATTGTATCTGTGCCACTCCTAGTGGTCAGCGGCACAGATGAAGATCCAAAGGGAAGTGGGAACTTTTATTGTTACGAAATCCGCTGGCCAAGTCCAACAGTAGAACGCATATATTGGATATCTTTGTTTCTAATAGAGTACGCTTTACCTTTGGTTATACTTATCACTCTATACCCAGTTATTATTTACCACCTTCGAACTGGCAGGACTATCTCTGAAGGTACCTCTGCAAGGAGAACGTCAATTGACAGATACCGTCGACAGCAAACAAAGCTAATTCGAGTAGTCATTGTTCTTATTATATTGTACGGCATATGCATGCTCCCTCAACATCTTGTGTTTTTCTGGACAACGTATGGTGATTTTTCTGTCTTTGGATCATACCAAGGCTATATATATCAGATGGCTAACGCCTTAGTACTGCTTAACAGCGCCCTAAATCCTTTATGTTATGGTGCTTTAGGTAAAAAATACAACCAGAGTATTTGGATTTGCTTGGCAACGTCATGTTGCAAAGCTGTTTGTGGAAGGAACAAACCAGCCATTCAAATAAAGACAAGCAATACCTCTTACGAATGCTTTAAGGGCAGATGCTTATGCTGTTTTCCAAATGAACATGTACGTCCACATAACCGTACTGGTAACAGCAGATACTTTAGCGATACGTACTACTCCGACGAAAAGTACTGTTTGAGAGCTTATGCTTCAAACACCAAAGAGAAAACAGACAATAGGGAAGGGACCTCTAAACTTCCAGATCGCCAACGCAATCGTGCAAGGCGTTTTGATAAGGAGGAGGGCCGAAAGGTACGGTTCCAAAGGGCATCAGCAAGAACTGAAATCACAGACTGCCAATTTTCGTCGTTTAAGAGAAGCGTCTCTTATCGTCGAAGCTCACAACGCGCATCTCACGACTTTCAGAATAAGGATCGTACATCAAACTTTTTAACTGTTGAAAAAGCTTTTAAGGCTGAAAAAAGATACAGCTCTGTGAGAAGTAATGGGAGCATACATAGGAAAGCAGAAAATTCAGAGCAATTAGACGAAGAATATGAAAATTGTCTCCTTGAATCAGTAGATGTAAACTTTACAATTCAAAAAGACGAAATCAAGATTAGTCTTCTTTCAGACATGAGGAATGAATGTAATGAAATAGATGAATTAAAACAGAAAGAAACAGATATCTAAATTAAAAATGAATAACCGTGCCATATGAGAATAGCTACTAGCTGAGTATGTGACGTTGATATGATAATAGCTGTCGGGGTTAGAGCCCTGGTCTTGTAAAAACTTGTTTTATAAGCTGACAACATGTTACCTGCTACATCTGCTAATATAAATTGTAAATATCATAATCCCATTTGACTATTTGAAGCAGGTGTAATTATATAAGTATTGAAGGTCTTTAATAACGATCAAAGAAATGAATGAACTACACATTTTTCATGGCCTTTTCCATCCTTCTCGTTTTTACCTGAACAGAGCTGTGTAAGAATTTCCAGAAATCATTTTTTTAGCAGTAGAATACTATAAGACTAGAACTTTCACTTTCATATTTCAACATGTTGTTTGTAGTGTAGAATTGTAACAAAACACAAATAGCAAACACAAGACAAAACGAAGTTTGATATCAGAGCTTTCAATTTTGCTCTCTTTAGGATCTTAAGCAAATATTACAAATAGGATAATACTTTTAACCTTAACTAGTTCAAGAATAATAATGAAGTGGGTAAGATACCTGTTGGTGTAATTTTAAGATATATTCAAAATATCTATCGACATACCTCTACATCTTTCTATGTGTCTTTGTGTGTACGTCCGGGTTTAATCTGTGCAAGAACCCATAGCCATTTTAGGTCAAATTTGAAATAAATGTAGACCATAAGTAAGGAAAACCCCATCTAAGCCACTTTCCTAAATACCTTAAGTTTTAAACATGAACGAAAAGTGTACCTTACATTAGCTTCCTGGCAACACTGGATAAACCCTAAGCCGTGGAGTTGGAAAAATGTCAAGGTAAAATTTGTACCCATTAGAACTGACCACTGAAGTGAGATTCACTCTTATCTTGCCCTCGCTCTACACGATTGTACACTCAACAACAAGTGATGCAATACAGAAATACAGAAAGGAAGTATATATGTTAAGGAACTTTATGATAATGACAGCACATCAAGCAAACACCAAAGAAGTGTCAGATGACAATGTAGAGAAAGACTATAGAGGCAAGTGAAGTAAAAGAAGCATTAGAGGTTATGAAAACTAAGAAAATAACCGAAAGGGAATCAACGAAATTATTTGCCCAACTGTGTTTTACAAGTTAGCGAATCAGAATTCTGACTGCCAGATTGGTGTTGTTTTGACCAATCAGTGTCCTTGTAAAACACAGTTGGGCAAATAATTTCGTTGATTCCCTTTCGGTTATTTTCTGACGAATGTACTCTGAGGAGTGTCAGACGAGAAAACTAAGAAATTAAATCGAATAGATGCGATTCCTGCATAACTGCTAAAAAGTATAGCTGAGAAAGATGTAAGAGAACTATCAGATATGTGCAAGAAAATGTACGATACAGGTGAGAAGCTTCTATTGTCTTACGGAAGTTGTAATGGCAGCAATGCCATGGCAGAGGAATTACTTAAGAATTAAACCAATGCAGGACTATTGCATTAATTGCATTGCATCGAAGATCATGTTAAGGATAGCGTCAGAATGTGTTGGAAAGACACAGTGTTTGATCTAAAAAAGAAGTTGGAGCAGGGTAGGAATAGGTTATCTTTGCAAGGAAATGTGTCTGTGAAAAAATAGTGGAACATAAAAACGAAGTGTAAGTGTGCCTTTAGAGCTATAATGTCATTTTCCTGAGAGAGGTGGTTAAATATGTTGAAATCACTTGTGTTAATGTGAAACAGGGATCATCTAAAAAGGTAGAAAAATGAATCAAGAGGCTATAAAAGGCAAGAGATAGATTAGGACAAGAGTAATCACAACCATACGTTGCATTTTGGAGAAACGGGTGTTTATTTTCCCTTGTGTAACTCAGGCCTATTCAGAGAAGATGATGAGCGAGGATGATATTAGATGATGAATGGAGTTCTGATAGGCTTAGTTTTAACAGATGTACTGTTTGAAGATCATCATATATTGGTAGGAACGATAGAACAGGAATTGCAGCGCACCCTGAATGAATTAAAGGTGTGTTGGCCAGCTATGATGTGAGGATAAACATCAAGAAGACAAAAGACATGATATGAGGAGCCACACTGTAGATAACCTTTGTAAAAGAAATGATAGAGTCAATACGGAATTCAAATATCTTTAAATCCTGATTGCAGATCATGGACGACATACAGAAGAAAAGAAAAACAAGAATAACTATGAGAAAGAAAGCTTTTCCAAAGAGAAAAGAGCTGCTTACTTAAGGAATAAATATATAGCTTAAGAAAGAATAGTGAACTCAATGGCGTAGAGTCTATAGATATATGGAAGTGGTACCTTCATATTGAGAGAAGATGATAGCTAAAAGACTGGAAGCATTTGAGATTCGGATATGGCGGAGAATGATGGTGGACTAAAGGAAAACCCGTTTTAGGCGTTGTAGATGGTAAGAGCAACAAGATTATTTATACAAACCACAATATAAAGAATGAAAATCTGGATTGGGCATGTCTGGAGATGAAAGGGTGCATAAAATAAAGTGATGAAGGGAGATAAGTAATAGAAGAAAGGGTTGAAAAAGGTTGGAAATTCTGGATGTAATAGCACGAAAGCTGGAAACATGTTGAGAAATGAAAAGGAAAGAAAAACGAGGAAAGGTAGAGATAATGGATGCCACAACTCTGCCAGGACCGATAGAAACAGAAGAAGATCCTGTTATTTAATCTGACATGAGTAGCTATACAAACAGAGTAAAGATGAAGCTTCAACGTCTATGTATTAAAATTTAGTACATACAAGCAGCAGTTGACAATTGTATTGATGTTTTTGTCCCTGTGTTCAAATGCCTCACGATGTACAACAATCATGTTCGTGGAGTATTTATAGCAAGGCCTCCAAAATTGCTGGATACTCTACCTTATCCTTTTACAGATATTATGGTGATATGATAGTATTTCAGCAATCTTTCTTTAGGCTCAATATTATTTACGCATTGAAAGAAGAGTTTCTGTTCGTTTTTGTGTTACAGAAAAAGCATAAACTGTGAACATTCCTCTCCTTTGGAATGTATTTTGCTCCATTATTAAGTCTAGAAGAAAACTATTTCACGTAAATGAAGATTCCCGGGACTTTTTTCATTAGCGGGTCGCCCACTGTGGGAACTATTAGTACAGAATATTAGTACTTATTTGATAATTTCGTTAAACTGATACGAAAATTTATACAAACATATGAGCCTCCTATTTGGGCTCGTGTTATCTAAAGGCTCACTTGGATTTACTTTATCTCAACAGGGGAAGAACCCAAATATTTCAATTAGGTAATATTTCAAACATGGTCAAAAAATTCACCTAGTGACTTTTATAAAAAATATTATTGTGTTTGGGGATTTGAAATTTGTTGTTGATCGCTTTAGGGATTTTATGCTGTGCACTGCTGAATCTCTTAAAACATTAAAGAACATGGTGCGGGAAAGCATCTGATGTTTGAGCAAGAGTTTCAAATTGTCAGTAATCCACATCTAATCTGTTGAAACATACAGAGTTTATCAAACGTTTTCTGTCTCGATTCTCTTAGGAGATAAGGTAGACTTGTTTCTCCTATTTGAGGTATATTGTATCTGTCTGACAACTTGATTTCTGATTTTTTAATTATATATTTATCGTTATACTCTGAGGGATCCAAGAGCATTCAGACGTGTTGGCACAGCCTGGAAAGGCATGATTTTAAAAATTGAATGTATCAGGTCATCATACTTATATCAACTAGTTTCGAAAGTCCTTATACTGACATTCAAAAACGTATGCACTGGGTAGCAGAGGCGTATGCTCCAGCTATGCTGCTCGTGCGCCGCACACTCATAAACATTGAACCAAAAATATTTGTACGTTCTTTTATGATTTGCTACTCTTTTCATTACACAAAATCTAAGTGTAGTAATATGTTAATCAAGTTGCTTCCCTCCATTTGGTAAATTTGGCGAATTCTTTTCAAACCCAAAGATCACTCTATATCCCCATCCCACTGTTCTGTCACAAGTCTGTATAGAAATAACACGTCAAGTTGCTCCTCTACGCTTAAGCCTCTGTACAGCTTCTGTTGAGGCAAGGCGTTCTACGACGTTCAACGTCAATGAAAACAACAGAATCATAGGCAGCCAGTACGACTTAGGTACAAATATCTGTAGTCAAAAAAGGGCTCAATGCGTGCTATTGAAAAAGAGCACGCATTGGCTGAAAAATAGAAATCGAATGACTCGACCCAAATGTGGAAACATTCTATTGCTTAAGGCAGGGGCATCCTTTTATGGTGATTTATTTCTAAGGTTATTGAGAAAGATAGAAGGATAGATTTGCAGTGGAGATAGCCTTTCAAAGGCAAAACAGTACTTCTATAGTTGTACCTGGCATGACAAGGGTATTGTGGCAAAACTATTTTTGTAGCACGCCTGGTCAGAAGTGATACCCTACATCACTGCTGAGTAGTGAAAGTGGTGGGTTGTAGTGCAAAAGAACCCAAACAATGATAATATAATGTCTTCTAAATGAATTGTTGCATGACGGGTTCTTGGAACGATTAGGACATGGCGTACAATATCAACATCTGCTTCAACGGAATACATAAAACTAGAACTAGAATCTGACTCCAGAGAACCGCCATGATGCTGATAGAATATCTGCTTCTGTACTATTCCTGCTTGTCTGTAATGTAACACCTTGTAACACAGAAATATGCAGGAATTTACGTTCCTTGTCTAATATTCAGACATGGGAATAAAACAGTACTGTTATTCTGATTAAAAAAGGACAGAGATTTAGATACAGGGGGATGATACATCATGAATTGTAAAAAGTAACTAGGCTACATTCTTACATCGAGCACGGATTACAAAAAGTATGTTGCAAGGCATCATTAACTTCTTTTAAGGCGTGTAGCATCCTTTGCAGACTGAACTACCTTACCTTACCATCCGGTTTTATGTCGGTTGTTCCACGGGTTGCCCCACAGGTTCGACGGATTTCCTCATTATATGTCTTAATTCTTTCTGCCATTTATCTCTCTCAAGTGGGTCCATTTTCACCATCCCCGTTTGCGTCGGTCGTCTTCGATCACTTGTTGTCATGTCTTCTTTGGCCTTCCTCTGGGAGCAGTGCCAGAAACATTTAGTGTGGTCACACGTTTGATGAAGTTCGTTCGCTCTCACCTTAGCCTCCTACCTTGAAGGATAGTCTCAATGGGCTGCAAGTTGAGTCTCTTCAACAGGGAGTCAGTATTTACCCGATATATCAGCAGGACTTCACAAATTCACCGCAGCATTGTCGGATTCCAAAATATTACAGTCAAGTCAATCATAATCCTGATGAATCAATGAATGGTTATTTGCTAATAAATTAACCAATAATATGAATAATTTAAATAGTAGGTGTCATATTGTTGCTAAAATAGGTGGCATTACAATAAAGGAAGTTGAACATTTTATAACTTTTTGGTGTAATGCTACAATCATGGACAAATAAAAGTTAAACTTTTACTAAATTTCGGTGAAAATGGAGCAAATCACCAAACACTGATGTAGGCCTAAGACCCAAAAACGTGAAAAAGTAGAGATCTAAAGCGTATGGGAGACGTTCGGTGTTCAACTGTTGTGAGTAAATCAAAGTTGTTGAAGCCTATAAGTGTCATTCCCTATCTATCTAGCGTTGCTTATTCAGGTTACGCAAAGCAAAGGGTCTATTGAAATAAGCAGGCAAGCTGATTATTTTTTTCAATATCTTTCACTAAGTCATCGCCGTCGGCTCTGTGCCTCCAGTTACATTTTACTGTTGTGTTCTCATTGCCCTGCGATTATCCCAAACGTATCTTTAGCATCTCATAACAATATGACGAAGAGGAAATCAACTAAATATGCCTACATTTAACAAACACACACATATACAATCTTGGAAAATTGTAAGGCCACGTAACAAGTAACAAGCGGCAATTGACAGATCTTGCTACTGCCAAGAATTTGGTCATCATTCGTAGCCTTAAACTTACATACAAATCCTTCTGTTCCTCCGTGTGTACATAATATACACACGTGCTCGAATGCTTGTCAGGGGTTTCCAAGTACATATGGGCGCTGCAGGCGAAGAAACCTATCTTAGATCAGTGTTTTCTTTACCATACGTCTATTGTTGAACAATAAATTTTACCTTGAGCAAAGCTTCCAAGTTGTTGGACCATTCATTTCTTTAGGATATACCAAAATTACTTACGTTTGAGAAACACTTGAACAGAAAACATGTCTACTACCCCTTTTCAATGTTTTCAGAGGCATCAATTGTCCTGATTATTGAAATTTCTTTCTTTTCGAACCTCTAACAAAATGCCAAAGCTTCTTACTTAACTTTTATTGACTCTCTTAATGCATGTACCTTAAACACCTTGGCGGTTCCATTTGCTACGTTAGGTAGGACGGACTGCTAAGAAACTCGAAGGATCAAGGTATTAGGGAGGACCCTCTAGAAGTGCCTACGGGGAGAAGATGGAAGGCTGAGGAAGAAGTTGATAGAGCAGAGGTGGCGCTTGACCACAGAGATATCGTGGGAGCAGTCTTGACTGGGAGACAAGGAGTGGGTAACAACTCCTTTACACCCTTTTTCAAAGATAAGGAGAGGAGGGATGCAGTTGTCGCGGATGCACAAAGACAGGAACAGGAGAAGAGAAGCGTACACCTAGTGTGGGGTGCTTAGAAAGGAAAGTGTTTAAACTGTGGCACGAATTAATTGTTGAAAGGAAACCTTCTTGGAAAGAAGTGTTGGAATGGGAACCAGCTAGGACCAGTTTTCTGATTAAGTCCACCTGTGATGTGTTGCCATCCCCAGTCAATCTGGTGAGATGGAACGTGAATGAGGATGAGAGATGCAGGTGTGGCCAGTATGGAACACTAAGACATCCCCTGTCAAGTTGCGAGTTAGGCCTGAAGGAAGGGAGGTACACCTCATCGTGAAAGCACTGAGGAGGAAATTGCAGCAGATCAATGAAAGAAGTCCGTAGAGTTATTAAATTATTTGAGGAAGGGTAAGGGGGCCCAAAGCCAGGGAGGAGAAGGAGTGCAAGGGGAATAGGCAAGAGACGCGAGGGAATATGGAAGATGGATACGGAAATTGACCAGGTGATGATATTCCGAATAGTGGCAACACTGCAGCGACCGGACATCGTTATTTGGAACGAGGAACGTAAAATTGTCCATCTCCTAGTGTTGACAGTTTTGTGGGAGTCGAATCTTGAAGTGGCAGGAGAACGGAAGGAGAAGCGATGTGAGAACCGGATTAAGACATGCGAAGAACAAGGATGGACGGCGAGTCACAGGCACCTCGGATTTGGAGCTAGAGGGTATGTGATCAGGAAGATGTTGCAAGACTTCAGGCAACAGATGGGATTTAGTGCAAAGGAAGTCAAACAGCTGAGGGAAAAGATGCAGAAGGCTGCAGAGAAAACATCTCACTGGATCTGGCTAACGTGAGATCAAGGGAAGTGGCTCGAGAATGCCAGGGTAGCAAAAACGATCCCTGCAGAAGGTGAAGAAAGGTGAAGTAGCGAGTCAAAATAAACAGTGGATGGACAACCGATCCAGTCGGCTCCAGCGTTGAGAGGTTAATGTCAGGAGGCTAGGGGCAGAAACAGTGCCACGGTCCTCCTCTGATGACTTTAACACATGCTGGATCCAACCATGAAGCTGCTGACTGGAAAGCTCTAGTGAGTGCCACAGTGTTTACTTCTCCTTCTCCTTTTAGCCGTCTTTATGATTCGTCTGAATTCTACTCTATGATTTGTCTTTGAGCTGATCACATGCCTGATATTTCACACAAGTGAAGTCCCTGTAGCTCGATTCACTTCTGCCGCCGTCGGTGTTAACAACAGCCAAATTGAAAATTAAAATGAATCCATTCCGCGTCCTCTAGTCAATCTAACTAACGTTTTGACATTTCTCTCTAAATACTTACTCGATTACAAAGCCTTTGAACTTGCAAGATGAAAAGTATTACTTTCACAAATAACATGTGATTTATTTCCAAACGTTTTGTCAGGCATCTCGGCCTTTAGCACCTCTCCCTTGTAAAAGTGTGACGACTTTGCATCAGGTAATGTGTTAACGTAGCAAAGTATGGCATTAATTCATGAACAGTCAGAAGATGCAATTTTCTAATGCAGTTGGAGGCCATTCAAAAAGAGAACAAAAACGAGCGTTTTTGGCAAGAGGGTAGCAAGAAAGGAGGGATGTTTATTTCTGCATTTTTAAAACTTCCTTTTATTACCCAGTTTCTTCAACAAATGATACATTAAAACCTGATTACGAAATGCAAAACATTTTTGAAAATTTTTGGCTTTTTTTCGAAGGTTAGTTGCTTTCTTTTGAGAAAAAAAGAAATAGCATTTTTGCCCCCAAAAAAACACTCACACTTTTACTTTTCAGTGATAATAATAAGCGTTTCCCCCAAAAGATATGTACATAGTGGAAAAATATGCGTGCTCTTTAGCAACTTTTAATTCTTGTACTGAATTTAGCAGTGTAGCGTCGATTTTTCCTAGAATGATGTGTATGATGCCACTTCACCCTCAACGACGGTAGTTTCTCTGATGTTAGGTGACAAGAAAATAACCAATCCGATTCATCAAAACACCTTTTTTACTCATTACTACTTCATCTTTATAACTAAACAACTAACTTAAATTTCTTAGCAATAATAAGCTGCAATTTGAATCTCATTGGTTTTACTATACATGGTCTTGTTTGAAAACGAGGTTGCGACGAAAGTCATCTTCAATTATAGCTGATTCACTGGAATTTACTCGAATAACAAAACGGAATATCCCAAAATGTCGTCCAATCAAATTATAATGTTCAAGAATCAGAAGCTACATAGATACATGCAATTTCAAGTACCTCAAACCCAACAAGACAAAAGAACCTTCCACTCTACTTAATGAGATACAGACACTGCGATTTGCGATTCGTTGGTTTTACTATACATAGTATTGTTTGAAAACGAGGTCGTGACGTAAATCGTCTTCAGTTATAGCTGAAAGCACTATAGCATAGCACTAGGAATTACTTGAATAGCGGCGACGTACTTCACAACTAGTCACAGCAAACGTCATATGTTAGCAAGCTATGAAAAACACCCCCACCCCGAATGTATATCAACCCAAAAGTTATCTTTAGTCATGAGCTACAAGTCTTCCAAAGCAGATTGTTTTATTTGCCATCGCTTGAATCACACGTTTATCAGTTTTTTGTATGCGTATGCTAGCTATTTACAGAAATTGCAAAGTATTGTCGCTCAGAAGAAAGCCGAAAATGCCTCCTTTCGGGTTAATTTTACGTGTAGAAGGGAAAAAGGCTGTGTCAAATCAAGTGACTATAAAAACTAATGACGATTGAAATGGCAGCATCAACAAGGATAGCGAAAATAATGTTGATTTTAAGGCAACTCCAATATAATTGTTGGTCTCTGCTATAGAAAATGTATCTTCTCGTTGAAAAGACAACTCATATTTCGTTGTGGTTGAAACAACTCTTTTTCGTATGACCCTCGTCAGAAAGGCTATAAAAAAGCATCTACTGGAAAACCCAGATTGCTGCCGAGAGTTTACAACGGACTGGTTTTCTGCTTTGTATGAGGCTCGATCGAATTGTCACCTGAGAGTTATAGAGGCTTTATGTATTAGAAGAGCTTTTTCAACCAGAACGAAATATGAGTTGTCTTTCAAGAGTATACTTGGTTTCTGTACTACCAACAATCTTTTCAAGTATCTTCTACTTCTGCCGCTTCACCTCTTCAAGAGAGTATTTCATCCTCAACGTCAACTCCAGAAAGGTAAAACTATTTTGCAGCATCTATTTTTAATATGATCTCTTAAAGGTCTTCAAACGTTTATATAAGTGTATGAAAACGTTAAATTGTTAACCTTTTTTTATAAGAAACTTGGGATATAATTCACTAAATTTTAACAAACGCCTAGGACTACACATTGCAAACAGCAATTTCCTGGGCAGAAAATAACTTCTGTTTCGGTAAAAATTTTCCCAAATTGAGATACTGAGAGAGTGAGGATTTTTGTTTCGGTAAAATTCTCCCCGTGTACAGATATGCCACTTCCTGATTTACCCATTTTGAAATTCTGTTTGAAAAGACAGCAATACAGTGCAATGAGAATGTTACAAATCTGATAGTGAAATACTAGGCCACGATACTTAAATTACAGTACAGTAAAAGCTGACATATAGCCATTCCAAAATAAATATCAAGAACTTCGGTTTGCCAATTCGCTCCACTCTTTCAAACGTTATGAAGTATTGCACCACAACTATAAGGTTTTGCTTCCAATCTGAATGGCCCGACTAAGTAACTTTCTACTTGCTGGTTTAAGTTTGAACTAATTGTATCTTTCCTAATTAATTTTAAATGACGTCTCCAGATTCTTATGCAATCTCTGAGCATCACTACCGATCTTTGCTATTTGTTTACAGGTGTGATTCTGCCTCAGGATACTTTTGGCAATCATTTGGACGGAGAAGGAAAGACGCTTGTGAAATAGAAGTTCCTAAAAGCTGCAGAAGCAGTGTCAAAAATGCAGTCGCCTACGGTAATTAATGGCTGCCCAGTGGACTGCAGAGCAGTGCCAGTTGGTCAAGAATATGTACGTCCACAGCTGGATCCTTTGTACGTATCTCGATATGTACAGCTGTCGAGATAATCACTTCAAATATACAAGTGTCAAGGTCTGAATGCTGCGAGTCATTGGCGACAGATTAGGAGCCAGAGGAAGACTTGGAAAGTTCGAAAGAGTACGAATTGGCAGCTCTTTATAAACGGCTTCTTTTAAAGAAACAACCCAGCGAGGCTGCAAGGTATGGAGTGACATCGATTGATCCATATTATTCATATACGAAGGGAAAGTTTGCACCGGGAATATGTGGAGTGTGTATATCATATTGGACAAGCGCAGCAGCCAAGCTTCGACACACATGAAAAGTGTCATGGCAGAAGACGATGTAAACGAACAATAGCTTTTGAGGAAGAAGGAGACAATGTCGTTAAAGTTGACGTACTCGGAGAGGATATGGACGAGGACAAGAACGAAGTATAGAATGAGCAATTGGTTATTTCTGTGAAAAGATGAATGAAGATTTGGAAGGCAATGACGACAAAGCCCCTATTTCAGGAAACATTTTCGAAATCTAGGAGACTTGTGTTTTAAAGATCAATAGATGTATGTAGTAGCTTCGGTGGGAGGAAGCGTTGATCTTGGACAGATAGAAAACGTAAACTGGAAGGTAGCATTACAGTTTTCTCCAGCGCCTCTCGAAACTTGATATTGAATTGTGCATGATATTAAAACCGGATTAGTACACTTATCATAGGCATAAGGAGTATAGACACCAGACTATGCCAATTTCTACCCTGATCACTTTAATGGAATCGCTTATTGACGTAGGATCAAGCAACTATAAACTATATACATATCCACTCGTGGTCTATAAGACACATATGATCAGGTTACAGTTGAAGCACTGTATTCAAAGCAGGCTCTCATACGTTTTTTATCAAGATCTAAGAATCTATGTATGGCGACTTTGTCAGATTTGCTAATTGGACGTCCCGAAGTCTTGTAATTGTAATAATTAATGTCAGACATGGTGTTATAGCTTCTATAACTTCCATAAGATGAAAAGCAATATTTTCGTCACGTGTGTAATGATTAACTTGGTCTTTTATAGTCTAAATTTAGCAGTGTTGATATTCCTGTCAGTCTAAATTAGTTTTACCCTGATATTCAGCCACACATCGTTCAAATCCTTTCAGACTTCAGGGTAGCAAAAGGTGAAATCTGTCTGTGTTGAACATGCGATCACTCAACGATGGACTTCAAACAAATAGACAACTCGTCTGCACACTGAGCTTTAGGGGAGCTAGAATAAAATTTAAAAAGGCGCCTTGCATTATTACGAGGCCAGTTGATGCAGTACGAGTTTCAGCATCTCACTTATCGAGCAGAATTGTAGAGAAGCTAAGTATAAGCGAGTTTCTTTCTTAGAATCAATGTATCCTGATAACGGGCATTATCACTTTTATAACAATACGCTTGATACCATTTTGATGAACATTTCTGTAGCTAAAAAGACCTAGGTAGAATTCATTTGCATTTTCTCCCTAAAATCTTAAATAGTATAACTTTTGGAAGAAATCTGCTTAATGGAATTTTAGACACTTATTTCTGCAAGTAAAAACACTTACGTCTTTTTTATTTTCATCATCTGCACTGTAGGTTCCAACTTGTATACGTGCATTTTTTCATGTGAGCTATTTCTTGCTGCACTCTTCAGTATTTTTGTGCATTCTTACTCTTAGGTATGACGTTGTCTAGGCTTTGTTTTATGTAGAAATCTTGCTTCAAAGGATACTTCCTGCAGATTACTTCAATCAGTCATACCATTTTATTATTAGGATAAATTCGTCAAACGTCATAAGTTTCTCCACGTATAAACTGGTTTAAATACAACGTCTCTTCCGGCATTAAGATAGATAGTTGTTGAGATAGTGTTTGAGATAGTTTATTGGTATTTATTTATTTGAATGACCGGCCTAGGACAATTAAATACCAGAGTCAGACACATGATCGAGGGTATTAAAAATAAAAAACTAAAATTTTTTTTTACCAAAGTCACACGTTTACCCCTCCTATGCACATATTGGCAAATGAAGCTAAATGAAGAGTGTTAACATTAGGATTCTGTTGCAGATCTTTTTGCCTGCAAAGCAAGGCTTCTCTTGCTCTTGCTAAGGCTAGGTATGCCTTTTATCTGTTTACACAAAAATTGTTGCTTTTCGGACAAATAGTATTGTATTGTTTTTTTCATTTTGTCTTTTTGGTTAATTGCATAGTTCTATAGAAGCTGATTGGTCAAAATTAGAACAATGAGGGCAAGTCCCGATTGACTATTTTGAAAACACAACTGGAAATACTTTTCATATATTCCTTTTCGAGTTCAATTCTGGCGCTTTTGTCCTCAGTGGATTGTCAGTTGAAAGACCTTTTAAGTACAAAACGATTGGTTGTTCCATGCTATTTTGTGACTGAAATTTGTAGCAATGCAATGCTCTAGATCCCAATTCAAAAATTAAACTTACTAACCGATGTTAAGTGGCACCCTTGAAGTTTTGTCTTGTGCTTAATGTGTTTGCCGTCTTACCTAAATCTTTAGTTAAATAGCTGTTTGTAAAGAATCCTGTTTGTGGTAAGCCCCCTTTGGGCTTTGGCTTTAAGCTTCAGACAAATTAGAATTATTTTAAAGTTTGTACTTTATTTTGTGTTCCTCGATATTTACTTCGCAGTATTTACTTAGGGTCTTATTTTTGACATTGGCACACCCTTGAATGCCTGTGAAATGTTTACATGCAAACATCTCATATTTACACAAGAAAGATACTTTAAGTGATGCAAAAATAAGCGAGTCTTTTGTATCGGGACTTACGTCAGTCGCATGCTTGCCAGGATAGTCCTAAACAGGACTAAGCAGCTTATAAAACAAACATAAGTGGTAAACGATTTGGGTTTAGACCTATCCACTTATCGACAGATGCCATGTCGACCCTTACATTTGTTATCGATAAGTGGCATGGCACTCTTATTGTGGTATTTTTGATCTCATTGCAGCATACGACCACATACCACCTGCATTCTCGTTCAACATCTTGATGCTAGAACTGAAGCGTTTCGCATGGTCTTCATCCTGAAAGAGATGAGCGAAGGAACAATATAATGAAATGAAGGCGTATTTTAAAGTGCTACTTGGTTGCAGACACGGTGGCTCGGAATGAGCATGCATCTGTAAACTACTTTTGACTATATTTTAAAGTCAGCGGCAAGCGAAAGTGACAGAGAGTATTTAGGCAACTGGTATCTTAAAGTTGAATATTCATGGCACTTTCAAAGCTAAATAACCCCGATCTTTAACAACCACGCTCTAGCCAAGTATATATTCCCTGTTTACTATCAGTGGGAAAAAGCCATGAAAATGTCTAGCAGTTTAGTAATACAGACCAGAGATACTTCATAGAATTACATTTTTCAAGAGCCTTTGGAAAATTAAACGTACTTGTTCAGGTGCTATTGGACTACGAAGTAAACGCGAGTAATCGTGGTATGATTATGGAAGGATGTGTCAGATTGCAACTCTGCGATCGCGACTCTGCGACTCTACGACTAAATGGCAACAAGGCATGGTACATGAAAAGGAAAAACGTCCAAAAATTGTAAATCTGTTGATCATTATCAAAATTGAACAAGATGACAAGGTTAACAAGTTTGGACTGCGATATCCCGAAGATAACTAACTGCTAATAGTCTGAAAAATGTAGTCAGGAGCCAATACCTGAAATATGTTAGACATGTTTGTCACATCTACAGTAATATATTATAGAAAAAGATACTTTTCGTGAAATCCAAGAAGCCTCACTAGAGAGATCCTTGAATTTAATAATGAAAGATCATTGATGTAGCCATCGAACAAGCGAAAATGTTAAGATTAATGTATATAGTGTTTAAACTAGAGGCGTTTGAATCTCAGAAGTCTCTGGTCAAAACTCTGTTGATATTCCTTGGATCCTTACGTTAGAATCCAGCATCAAATAAAAAGCTTTAAAAGCTGATATCTCGGTGTTGGGAAAGTCAAACTTCTCAGTTTTGGCTAAAGACGTTCTTACTAATAGGGCAACATGAAGATAGAGCATTTTTTCCATAATTCAAAATTTTTAAAATCGTGACGTCACACTTTACTTCTGCATTGGTATACACACATTACTGCTCTTCACTAGTCACTATGTGATGCTCCCTCGTAATTGATACTCGAGGATGAAAAGTCCAAAACACTTAAAATCTGAGAAGATAATGAAATTCAGAGATTATCAAACGTACAATTCTCGGTAGCCAAAGATTCGTTCCTTACAAACCCTTCTAGTATTCTCCTATGGTCTTACATGTAATAGCCATTTGCATAGGAATTATATTGAACAGTAAATGTCTTCGTTGTTATTAAAGGGGTAATTTGAAGAGAACTCATGCCAGGTATTTTCCGTCGATGAGGCTGATCTTGCTACCAGAATCCATCAGGAAGTATATTAGAAATTTCCGATCGCGTTGGTAAGGAAATACCGCTTGCCTTCAGGGATGCTAGTAACTGTATTGATTAGTGACACAACGTAATGTCCTCTGGTTTAATTTTGGGCATTCCACTCACTTGCAACCAATTTTTCGTTAAATGGTGCTGCATCACGTGCCCGTTCTTCTCACAATAAGAACACTTTAAGTGATTTATGTTAGTTAATGGCAGCACATACAGACTTGATGAAGTGGATAAAATAGACGTTATATATTTCTAAATTCTGTTGTTACTGAAGTACGACATTGTAAACCTGGCAACTCTTTGAGACATGAAAATAATTTCGAAAAATAACATCAAGCCTAGCATTAGCTTTCCGAAAATTTTCTGTAGCAGTAGCGCATAACTGTCCAGTAACAGATGCATCTTACTTCATTTAAACACTCTCCAGCTGTTATTAAAGAGAGTAATCTCTAAGACTTTGAAAATTGCATTCAAATCGGCGTCATTTGGTATCCCATTAACCACCAAAGATGTTTTCTCATCGTTTCAACAGGTCAATGTTAGATCCGATTTTGAATCTTTGGTTGCCTCTTTTTAGCAAACTAAAAGTTGCATTTGACTTCCCAGCCTCCAAAATTCCGTGGACATCGTCAGTCGTCAATGTATGTGAGTATTTTGTTCTTTGACACTTGCAAGTATTTGATTCAAGCAGATCTTTTATCGTGATACTATCAAACATGTATCCTCTTCCCCTTTTAAAACACAGAATGGTTTCTGTCGACTGCACCAAAATGTCGTCCGTGACGTGATGTGACGAAGCCCACAACTTAGTAATTCGGGACGCTACTGGACTTTAATCAGGTGTATTTATCACCAATCATTTCATACTGGCTGTTCAACGATTCTCACTAATGTTATATACACATAAACTATGTACAGAAGATTCTCACGTGTTAGTTACATTCTGACAATGACAACATCAGGGCGAAAGATTGCGACATTCCGCTTTTTCCTTTTATAGAATATTTTGGCACCTCCTTAAATTTGCTTAAATTCGTTTGCCCATCTTTTCTTTTTGTGATAATTTGGATGATTTTTCAGTTGTTACAATTTTTCTCTCATTTTTAGTATTTCTGTAAAAGGGTTCATTTTTCTCCAATTTATTGAATGTTTTTGTATTTTCTTTCAGTCTCCTTGCACATCCTGGCAAGTGTTTTAAACCCTTTGTAGCCTGCGGACGTTTCTATTTAAGATTTCTCAAAAATTTAGCTACTATTTACTCTGCTTTTTTATCTTCAGAGTATTTAGTTTAATTTAATAACAAACATGACTATCAGCTACCGTTATATAGAGAAACTTAAATACTTGCTTTATTGACAATGCTTTTGAACGGCAATACATAAACAATTCCTATATTTGGAATTTCCAAATAGCTCTTGAAGCTTCTAGCCATTTCTCTCCTTTCTTCCATTTTCCAGTATTTTCCAGTATTTGCTTAACCATTAAAACAGATTTCATTACATCCACTATAAAAAAGCGGAATGGGTGTTCTTTTTACACCAGTTGTATTTTCTAATTATTTATGTTAATTTCTACGCAATAAAAGTGCAAGTTTTGAATGAGATACGTAGACAATACAAATATATTATAACTGCCCTCTCAATTTCAATTGTGCGGTAAAAACCAAGTTTGTGATAAATAGCTAGTAAATATAATTGTAAAAAGAAGCGTCATTAGAGGATAACCTCTTTAAGTCAAAACCAATCGTCCGCCTTTTCTCACACGAGACTGTGGAGCAAGTGGTTTGCAAGTTTGGGTATTGTAGTTTTATTACTTAGACCTAAGTGTTAGACTTCAACTTTATACCGTAAAATAAACTTCTATTTGTCAGGGGTAGAGAATATCATCCATATTAGTATTAGCGCATCTCATAATTTATGGATCTTGATATTTGTTGAACATAAGAAATATGATACTTACGCCAAATAAGAATCTGGATTGTTTAGGAAAAGACGAAGTTTGTAATGTCGAAGTAATGAGAAAACTATCAGAACAAATCAATACCATTTTCCTTTTATCGGGTCCCCTAAGATTATTACAAAGTTGTCAAGGGCTTAATTATTATGACTTCGTCGACACTTCCTTAACCAATGCCAAGAGTTGGTACCGTGACGTATTCATTTCCAGTTTTCCCACCGTACATTAAGTGAATAGAGCGTTTTGACACATTTCGTAAGGCTTAGGATGATACAAGCTAATGATTGCTACTCCATTACTAAGTAGGAACCAAAGTCGCTTGGTTTTCAGAAGTCGTTTTGTCTCTGCTTTACTGGTACTGAACATATACTTCATGCTGCAGAAGAAGGTTTTACACCAGATGTAATTGTTTGGGAACACCTAACAGGAACCTAATGGAACTGTGTCATAGCATTACGCCAATTTGCAGAATATTGCCAAACGTTGTGAAATTAGAGCTGGTCTGTATTTCGAAGCTTAACCTCAAATTGTGCTGTGCAGAAAATCAAGCTGATGAGATAACGTTCCCTTACAGATATCTCGAATTTTTTTCCACAAATATGCTGATAAATGGGTAACACAAACAAATCAGAACGAAGCCGGTGGCAGAAATTACAAGGCAACTTTATACATGGAAAGTTGAAATTAGATTGGGCTCTAGATATGTAGGATCAAGGTATGCAAGGTTTCAGAAAACACTTTGTAAATTCGAGCAAAAGAATAAACTTACATTTCACAATTTCTTACCAGCCATACATGCCTTTGAGATAGTGTTAACGTCTCATTAAGAACAACTGAGTATATGCCACTCTGTTTACAACGACGGGTCATGTATATTTTCTTACTGGCCTACATCCTTGGCTGATCTCTTAGAAACTGAGAAGCGTACTCTCCGAGCTACTGGTACCATAGGTTAAGAACTGATATAAAAGGCAGACTTATAGGGATGATGTCGTATGGTTGTACGTCTGTTGCCCCTCTTTGTGCTATAATTTTTTATTTATAGACCAACCTTTTATTACATTCTGACAAGCGCATCTCCAACTAAAGTTCATTGCATTACTGCGTAATTGTTACAGACTTACTTACTGCAAATAACGCAGTGTGTGTGGCCGCGTGATCTATAAAGCTTGCTTTGAAAACCACCGTCCCAGGTTCGATCCAAGCTCTGGGAATCTTAGAGTACCTATCTTTACCACAGTGACTAGGCTTACTCTGTCCATGTGCAGGAAATTAGGGAAGCAGAAACTCCAGAAGCTCGTCGGATGGATTGTACCTGTGGTTGAATGGCTCAACCGTGTCACACCTGTGTCAAATGAATCTGCTTAAAGAAAATGTAATTGAGATAAGAGTGATTAGGGCCTACTCGGCGAATTTTACTAAAATTCACTAAATATGTCAGGCAGGTAATCAAAAAGGGGAGCACTCTCATGTCGATATCCACGGAACAATCAATCAAAGAAAATACCACTCAGCTTTACTGTTTGAGATGACGGTGAAGTGAGATAAAGAACTGAAATTCTGTGTAAAACCTGTTAATAATCCAAACATTTCGAAATTACCATCCTTTGTAGCGACACATTACATTAAGTATAAAGAAGTGAGATCTCAGTACCTCTTAGGGATACATTTGAACCGTACAATGGAAGTTGTGAATCTTCCACAGGAATCCTGAACGATGGTGTCCAATGCCTTATAAACTGACTGCGAGTAATGGCTGGCACCTTCTAAAAATACTCTCATTGGGTAACTGGCAGAGATCCGTCAACTCCGAAATGAAACATTTACTTTGAAGATAGACTGGATCGCGCCAAGTTTCATTTACTCAAGTAGAGCATTTAAAAAGTCTTCCATGAAGATGCAAAAAATCTCTACCGCTTTAGGACAGGGATACAGCTTTACTCTACATTCACGCATCGGAAAGGCTAGTCTAAGAGGATAAGGTCTTTGGACATGTTGACTGTATTTCAAATCTGTTCAGCCAAATGGATGTAGATAGCGGGCATTCAAGCTAAAGACCTTCCATAGACCAGGTGGATTCATCTTCTAAATGCTATCTCCAACTACAACTTTCACTTTGTGTTGCTCCCCTTTTCTTGTATCATGTTTAAGCTCCATATTGAAATGGAAACCATCCTAGGCCAAAATTGGAGGGACCTTTACAGCAGCATTATCATTTACTAAAAGTAGAAGCCATAGAGACCTATACGTCATAGAAGCAAGATCACATCTCATCTTACACTAAAGTTAAACTAGACGAACGTAAATTTTACTTAAATATATCAAGAAGTCATTTGTCTTGCGAATTTCTGAATACGTTGCTCTACCTAACATTCAATTGAACCATTAAGTCTGAGGATATTACCCATCATCCAAGCAAAAATATGCTGTATCCTCTTCTTCATTAAAACAAAATGCCAAACAGACTACTTTAATTGAAAGAAGGAGCCATTCTAGCTTTTAGTATGGAAATAAAAGAAGTATGTGTTCTCTACATTGCCCGATGCTCTTATTCTACATTCGAACAAGAAACCGCTGCATATTTTTCTTTTTTGAAACGAAAAGCCAAACCGAGTTTCCTTGATTGAAAGAGAAGCCATTCTAGCTTTCAGTATGGAAATAGAAAGAGTATGTTTTCTTTGCCCAATGCTGTCATTCTTCATCCATGCAATGAACTACTGTATCTCCTTTTTTATTGAAACGAAAAG
Organism: Carybdea cf. marsupialis auct. non (Linnaeus, 1758); assembly: GCA_010016065.2. Taxonomy (NCBI): domain Eukaryota; kingdom Metazoa; phylum Cnidaria; class Cubozoa; order Carybdeida; family Carybdeidae; genus Carybdea; species Carybdea cf. marsupialis auct. non (Linnaeus, 1758). Next base: position 7,591 of record JAAAKL020001646.1, on the reverse strand, counting down.
CCAAACCGACTTTTCTTGACTGAAAGAAATAGCCGCTCTAGCTTTCAGTATGGGAATAGAAAGAGATGTTCTCTTTGCCCGATGCTGTCATTCTTCATCCATGCAATGAACTACTGTATCTCCTTTTTTATTGAAACGAGAAGCCAAACAGACTTTCTTTAACTGAAAGGAAGAGGCCATCTAGCTTTCTGTATTTTAATGAAAGAAGCACGTATTCTCTACAATGCGCGAGTTTGTTACTCTTCATCCAAGCGAGAAACTGCTTTATCTTATTCTTTATTGATACAAAGAGTCAAACTGTCTATTTTAAAGAGCGAGAAAGAGATTGGATATGGAGACATATAACCAGACAACTTTCCCATATCATTGGCTATACTAAATATTTTTTACCCAAGAGGGATCATAGAGCAAGGCTTTTGGCTTCAGGGGTAAAGGAATCTTAATAGGTAATCTGAAGTCAGATAAGCATACATAACATGGCCTAGAACGTACAGATTGTTGCTATTTTAAACAGTAATTACAAGGCTTTGTTGAGGATCTTCAAGTTGTTGAAGAGGGAATTGGATGCGACTGTGAGGAAATTAAAATGCTGTAAAACAGCTGGTTTCAATAAGAAAACTGCAGAAATATTTTAATTGGGTGCAGACTGTTAGTTAGAGTTACTACAGAGGAGTTTGCAATTGGTTGAAAAGCGGCAGTTGGTCATCATACCGGTAAATGTTTCGTAGCTGAGACAATAAAACTGATTGTTTAATAAGGTGTATTGATTGACCAGCCGTATTATGTATTCATGCAGGCTTTTCGTATTGTTACTACTGACGTTCCTAGGAAATGAAGGAAAAACATTAGCATAGAAAAATGTGCTTTTAGGAGCTAATGTATTTTTAGAGTGCAGTTTAATAAATGTCAGTATGAAGAGTCTGATAACACACAGATGACAGCGCAAGGAAATTGGTGGAAGCCTAATGGTTAATAGCTTTCACATCAAATGATCTACTGGAGCAGAATGTGGGGAAATGTCATCCATCAATTTTTGACAAATATATGTGAAAAATTTACATAGAAGAACTTTTAACAAGAAATATGTAAACCTGAAATTTAAGTTTGAAATATCATTAATAAAATGACGATGGAAGAAATCTGAGAGGAAAGGTAATTTCGAAGTTTACTACTAGCTAATGACGCATTGACGAAAAATGGAAAGAACGTGTGGTAAGAATAATTCACTTTTAGGCAACAGTTACTGTTTTAAAGTACACTTTGTATCATATGTCACAGGCTCATAATTTCAATATCACCTACTCAATGAATAACACAGCAGAGTTTTTTATTAAGTAAAAAACATTTTGGACGCTACAAAACATACCTAGATTATTACAGTAACAGATGAATCGTAAAGTGTTATCAATTTTCAATAACAAAAAATATTACAATGTATTTTAAAAGTTGATTTATAGTACAACTTGCAAAACTTCCGGTAAGTTACGGATTTAATTTTATTTACAGGCAATGATTATGTCAAGCACCTTGAGCAAAATGTTCTTGTAAAGACTTAGCGAGAAGTGAGAGGGTTATTATACATTCTTGAACAAAACAACTTTATCATTGACACAAGTGCGAAAACGAATCGGTATCTGAACGTAATTTTCAGGTGCAAACACCAGACTCATGATTGTATCCTTCATTGTACTTACAGTTTACAGTATCTTACAACCATGGCTTACCAAATCCTTCTGTTTTTCTTTCCTAATATCAAAGGAGAGAAGCAATCAACTAAGGAATCTTTGTAATGATGATTCTGGTCTGACCAGGTTCTGAAGTGCTAAGAAGTCCTAATTTTTACAAATCCAAAAACTTTTACGTATAGTCACTCCTTCAGTCTTACGTCTCCTTTCCAACGGTTTTTTATCCATATGTATATAAGTTTGTTGATGGTTCCCAATTATTTTGACATAACCGTATAATAGATCATGTTATTCTGGGTCAATGTGATAACTAGGTTTTCACTGTTTATATCACGACATCGTATTATGTACTTTCCATTTTTGTTTAAACTTCTAGGAGCTAGTGTTAAATAACAAAACTTTTGGGCAGGATACGTGGGGCATTCTACAGGGTGAAATTGGGGTTGTTTCTAAGCATGCTCGTAAAGCACCGCCTGTATATTAAATGGAATTTAACAAAGCGCCAAATGCTTACTTTGGTCCTCCTATTTCTGTCAACTTCCAGATACCAACAAAAAATATTAAAAACAACAATGAAGAGCAACCCTCTTTTCACTTTGAAGAGTACAAAACTAAAACAAATACTTGGCGCATCACCTTTTTATTTCCAAACTAACGAGCCCTGTTATCACAGAATCCCTTGTCACCCTAAAATAAAATAGAAAAACTTAGCTTCGTCAGGGGATGGCCATGTGTTGCCGTCAGTCCAAAACCTGAACAGAGGAGGTACAAACCGAGCCAAAACCAAATCGATGTGAAAGATCGGAATTCTGAAATAGCTAGTGTCTCCAAAGCGAATGCCCAAATCTTCGCCAGAAGTGTGCGACAAGTGAGGACTATCTGTTCACGGGCGGGACGGTCCGAAGAAGCGAGAGTAAGAATCATCAATTTCGCAAGCCTTACAGGGAAGGTCAGAGAGGTTGCTGAACTGATTGAAAGAAGAAAGTGGATGTGCTATGCTTACAGGAGACAAATAGGAGGGAAGACAGTCGAAGAATCTGGCAGGAAGACATAAGCTGATCTATAATGGTGAAAGTAACAGGAATAGTGTGGTGATAGTGCTTATGCAGGTGAAAAGAAGGATCGAGAGAGTGATGAGCAATGGGTGATGAGCAAGGGCAGCACCTATATGAGTATCAACAGCGTATGAAGCTCGTGTGGGATGTGAAGACCAAGAGATGGACAGGTTCTTGAACGATTTGGAAGAAGAAATAAATTCTGTCCGGCCAACGAGGAGACAATAGTAGGAAGAGACCTGAATGGTCACATGGGAGCGGAATGGGATGGAGTGGAGAGATAGCAAAGGAGAGGAATGCTGAGAGCCAAAGGATACTGGGCCTTGTGATAGCACAAGACATGACACTCCTGAACACCTTTATTGGATGCAAAAGGCAAAACATCAATTATACTTAAAACTGTCGAGTGACCAACAGGGATGATGTAGCGGCACAACATCCCTTGGTTCTTGTGAAGATGCAAATGAAGGGGGAAGGAAGGGAAAAGAGAGAATGAGGAGGATTGAATGGTTGAATCTGATTCAGCTGGAAACCGGAAGAGTGGCTGAAGTGGGATGAGTGTAAGAGTAATAATTGAGTGGAAGTGGTTATGAGAGTGGGGCAGGCAGTACTTGGAATAAAACTAGGAGAAAAGGTAAAGAAGCTTAACGGTGGAAAAAAGAGGTGAAAATTGTGTGAGAAGAAAGAAAATTCCCTAGAAAGCATTGGTTATTCTAGCTGTAAAGAGAACAAGAAAAGGCACCAAGAGGCTAAGAAAGAAACAAAGAAGACAGTGGTATTGGCGAGGGAACAAACGTGGAAGGAACACCAGGGAGCAAAACGAAACTTTTTAAGTTGATTAAGACAAGAGAGAAGGCAAGAAAGGATCTGATCCATATCCGTTTGTAAAATGGCCTAAAATAGACTCGTTATGTAGCTGCTTAGAAGACAATCTTCATGAAACTCCCTTTAATCTGAGCACCTTGCGCTTAATAGCTCTTCTATCCTTTGTATCAATACAACTTAGCGACCTTTATTCCACTTGTGTTTATCGACAGTACCAGAGCTACTAACCACACTCCTTCCATTTGCAAAAAATGGCCGTCTCTAGGAATTTCTTGTACCTCTTCCAAGATTCCCAAATCAACAGCTTCTCTTCCTGGTAGAGATGAAAACGATGTCCCAAAGCCATTTGCATCTACTTCGAGCATTTTCTCTCCTTCCCCTCAAAACAAAAAAGAATGTGGAAATAAAGTGAAACAAGCAAATGACATTTTCTTCCATACACAATTACTACCTGCCTTACAAAGTGTAACATGTGTACTCCTTTTCAAGCTTCCTTCCCCTTGTCACTGCCACCCTCGGGGCCTCAGCCGCTCTAATTTGAGTTTCCCTCGCCCATTTGTAGCTTAACATGGAGTGCACGATGTTCTTCACTTCCATGTAAAACGCAGAGCAGATATGTTTCCTTTCCAATATTTTACCATAACCTTCTATGCAATTTTAATAACGAAATAGGCTATGTGGTCCACCTATGGTATAATCCATATGTAAACCCTCTTGGTGAAAATTTACCTAAAATTATCCCTACCGAAATCCCTGATCTAATATTAAGTTACATATTAAACATATACTTACAATAGACTTAATAAATCAGCGTTCTTTTGAGCTCTAAAATTTCAACATAGGCAACTCAAAATCCGTGGTACATAGAAGGTAATTTTTCGAGACCAATATAACTAAATAATCTGGAACCTGCAATTCCCCAGGTAGTCTTTAAGTAACTAGTACACGTTCTAGTCCATGAACTGGTAGCCCTATTATGGTGCTACAACATGGACAAGACGTTTATGTTCGTAAAATTGTCAAATACAATAAAACATTTTAATCTTGAAACTGTTGAGGTCACTCCCTTCAAATTTTTACGGATTGTTGAACTTGAATTTTTCCAAGATTTCAGCTTTTGTTGCTGGATGTGTAACTGCTTTTAATTAATTTGTGGCAACGGCCTGAAGGGGAGAATCTTCCTATGCTTATTATGAAAGATTGTAAGGGGAGCAGTAGTGAATGGAAAACTGTGTTATTAGACTCCAGCAAATTAAAATTTTGCTGACATGCTTCACTAATACTGGCAGAGGAAACCTAACGGGAAAATGGTAAAATCATAAGAAAAACAAAAATGGTTAGAAATCCTGGCTCGACAAGAAGAAACAAAATAGGTTTCTTGGGAGCTGTGGTGTTATCAATAACTGTCGGTGTTGTATCGTGGCTATATCGTATATTGACTGGTACTCAGATGTGATACCATGAAGTCGAGAGGAATACAAAAATGATTTTCTGAGTAGCAATATATGCTCATTTTCTACTGTCCTGTCTTCGCATTCTATTTTGCCTCAACTAAAAGAGGAACTAAACTTGCTGTCATTGTGCAAAAGCATTAAAACATAACACCTAACAAGATGCTCCACTTTGAGACTGCTATCAAAGATGGGCACACGATTGTATTATTTTATGGAGGTTATTGCAAGTCTCTCTTAACTTTTAACAGATTCAACTGTTTATAGAACTGATTCCAAAGAAAAAAAATGCTTTGAGATTTTCTTAATAGCCGACGTCTAACCAGCTGTGGTGGTCCTGAAGATCATGAAGTTTGGATCATTAGTGAAGCGTTTTGCCTACTACAGGAGACTGTTTGGATGTAAGAGCAGACATCAGAGGTCTTATAAAGTGGACAATGTGATTAAGGACTCAATAAACAGATTGTTGCAATATTGTTGTTTGTGGTTAAGATGCGTTTGCTATTTTGTTATAAATCGAGGAAAAACGGATGATAGGACAATTTAATCTAGCTATCAAGACACACCTACTAGACAGCAGCCTGACGTTGTTGACATAATGTGTTGAATATGCTACATTGCTATAAAAATGTGAGGCAGATTCACCAAGCTTTCAGGATTTCTGCTTTTAATTGGTGTAGGAAGGAATAGTTCGAGTGGTGGGGGGAGTTCTTCGTATTTGACAAATATCCATTTTAATTAACACGAAGCTATTTATTTATTTATTGTATAATGGCACAAAGAAAGATCTATTTATCTATGAAAGAAGCAGTAAGATTTTAAATCCCCTATTTTTATAGCAATGAGATCATTAGATTAATTGGGGATAAATCTATATCAACATTTTATCTTTATTTGATGATTGTGTAGTTTTAAAGTTATATATGACCTGAAAGAATAGCATTTTAGTTGAAATAATTGGCTATAAAATAGGAAACTGATTGCATATTATTAGATCTGTAAAACAAAGAGGATGGAGAGATAATTCAAAATTCATCAGTACTCAAAAAATTGTTTGAAAAATGAAGTTTTCTTGATTATTAGATGATCTCAATTAAATGTGCTTAAATTATCCGTTCCTCTGTTATGCGTGATTCGATTGTCCAAATCTTGAGTGTCTGAAGGGCATTTTGCGGCAAAAATAAGAAACAATACAAAAAGATCAGCCATTTATCAATAGCATAAAATAGATTATGCTTGTGAGTCTGGAACAAAAAATGCAATTGCAGATTCTATCACATTTTATTGCATATAGTTTACGTTGAACTACAAACTGAAGTTGCCTACGGTTTTCTCTTCACTTCATGGCAACAAATTAGATTCAACAGCACTTATTAACGCCTCGATAGTTGTGAATATTCGACCTTACAAATGATGCTATATTACCATATCGTTAGATGTGTTAACCTCCTTTATTAGATCTCGCATATATGTAGGGGAAAATATTATATGATTATGACACAATAGAAGTAGTCCCAAATGCAAGAAAGCCGTCTTATCGGCAATAGTTCCTTCGTGTGATATATCGATTTCATTCCCTAATCTTTGGTGAACAGATGCAGTTGCATGAGGTACTCCTACGAAGAATGGGAGATAGACATGAAAATAACAGAAGCCCACTTGTTCGCTTTCTGGTTGGCAGATAGGCAGACAGGCAGATTTACCAAATGGTTAGATGCATGGATTGCCAATGTTGAGATCCTCTCTTCCCACGCTCATTTGGTTTCGTTTATTTGCCAATATCTGAATTTGAAACATTATAAATCAAAGAGAGCTTAGTAAGCGTTAACTTTGTAAGATAATTATTTACTTGCTGAGAAACAGTTTTCAGGCCATAGTTATAGATTGTGGTAATACAAATGGATGTTGTACCACTGAGTGGGCAAAACAACACCAATCTAGCAGTCAGACTTCTGATTGGCTACTTTTAAAACACTATTGAGTATAAGTTTCATTTATTTCTTCTCAATTTTAGTTCTGACGATTTTGTACTCTGAGGAGTGTCAGACGAAAAAAACTTTCCAGTACTAACATTTTTTCGCTATTTCGTTCAGTTTTTATAACACTTTTGTAATGATAAATGTCTTTGAAGTGGCACGCCTGTCAAATAATACTTTTTTCTTTGAGACAGGCGCCTAAATTTTACCGATTCGTGGCACCGCAAGCAACCTGAATAGCTTCTTTACAGCACCATCAAAATTGTCTCTCCCTCTTATTCTGACAATTTTGTGAGATACTTGGAGGACAATAATTTGTAAGGTACAGAAAATACTTACAACGAGATTTTAGAATACGTTTTCGAAAGGATCTTTTGTTTTAAAATACCTGAAGATGTAAAGCTGTCACAAAAGAAAGATGAGAATGATAACACTTTCCTACATTTTGATCTATTTGTTATACGGTTGTAGAAATAGGTCCCTGTGAAGCCACTATTCGCGTGAAGCAGTTATGCGTACGTAACAAGATCTTAATTAGACTTGTTTTTTCTTTCAGCGTTGTAAAAATGGACTTTTGTTCAATTGTGCACCGGATACGT
>JAAAKL020001645.1:0-29745 GCA_010016065.2 Carybdea cf. marsupialis auct. non (Linnaeus, 1758) | reverse complement strand
TATAAAAGGTCGGAGAAAGCGAGATGCGTAATCAGTAACTTGTAAGCAGATAGTTTTTTAGCTTTGCTTTGGACCAAGATAACAAGGATGTTCCCTATGATTCCAACGATGGTTGATATTAATGCTATCCAACATGTTAAAGTATTGGTGATTGATAGTAACTTTATTAAGTAAGGGTCTCCCTGGTCATGTATGTTTCCACTTGTCTGATTGCTGATGCTCTCTTGCATTGGGAGAGTGTTGGCTGTAATAGTACTTCCAAAGACGAAAGACGTATTGAGCAAGCCATTTCTAGGCATCGAGGTCATGTTTCGATAAAGTATTTCCTATTAACTTGCGTCGTATTCTCTTTGCACGTTATCAAAGGCCGTAGCGTCTATTTAATCGTCAGAACGAGTCCCGGGAGCCTTTAAGTGACAAAACCTGGATAACTGCACGTGGAAACTCGGTGGATAGACAGAACGTGTCAAGCAATTGTCTACATGTGGAGATACTCGATGGTAACTGCAGTAGCCTTTGAACTGTAGTACTTGTTTCTTGTTTTAGATATCTTTGTAGTGTTATAGGCCTTCATTGCGAGAATTTATTAATAATCTTCAGGAGGCAGAAATTTTTCGTTATCAATGTAATGCAAAGCACTAGCATCAAATGAATCGCGTGTTGTATTTTCTATACACTCGATGAAATACACTACACGATGAAATCATTGCTAGGTGTGAAATTGTTATAATTATCTTTTACGTTTCCTCCGCCAGTAATATCTTTAATAGTTAGTTGAAAATATATTTTTAAAGAATGCTGTCCGTAATCCCTTGAAGATATAAGTCTTTGTACTCCTTTTGAATGTACGTCAATGCATCAATCCGTATAGAAAAGGAAGAAAAATATATAGTCGATCAATTAGCTATTTGAGTAAGCAAAGTCTTGAAGGTATTTTCACATCGCAAGAAATAAAAAGCTGAGAAGATTCGTTAGGAGATCATACATAGGAGTAATTAGAGTGTTATTGTATATAAGAAGTTATTGAATGGTTTTGGAATAAATAGAATAGAATAAAAAGATTATATCAAATAATCGTCAAGGAAATAAAACTTTTTTGTGGTACAAAACGTAAAATTTGGTTTAAACAACAAGTGCATTCAGGTATATAAGTAACTTAAAATGATAGGTGCATTAAATGGCTTTATTTAAACAGTAATCATTGAGGGGGGGGGGGGACGTAATGTACATAAATAAATAAGGAGAGAATAGATGAGGAGGTATGCATTATTTTCTTCTTCTATAATCATCCCCCAAATTATTGTTTTTATTTTACAAGCAAGTATCTTTATCACAAAAGTAAATGTTCAGTTTTGGTTTGGGTCAGATTTTCTTTTTGAAAGTATGAACAGTCTTTTGTTGACAGCTAAGTATCCTTGTGATAACAGTAAAAATTCAGGATTTGTTTGTGTGCTACTTAGTTCTTTGTGGGGTAATGATGTTGTCAAAGCTGATTAAAATGTGATTATGAGAAAGTAAATACTAAGAATTGGTGGCTTACTGATCTTGCGGTAAAATGTATTGAATATAATTTTCAATCAATCCCGAAACTACACCGGTATAACAAGAATATTGATAGAGTCTGTTGGTGTTGTACTGAGCACAAAAAGGGGATATAGGTTAGCATACCAAAGCAAAATGGCCTTGTAACGAAGTAAAAGTCGTATTGAGGGTTGGCCAATGTCGTATCTAATGCAAAAATGTGCTTAATGTTTGATTGGAAAGTACCTCTGTATGTATCTTGCTGATATCAGTTTGTTGACTATAATATGCAATTCACATTAGTGGCATTTTTACAAAGACCTGTTGACAGTCCGTTTTGATTCCGTCACCGAATGTTAGGCATGCATTTCAAAAATTTCACAACTTTTCTTAGGTCAATCATGCTAAAATGTGGCAAATTTCCCACTTAAATACAAAATCACGTTTTAAATTCCAAGTTATATTATGAAGCCTTTCATGTCAGTAACTGTTTAATAGTTTTAAGCTGTTTACACATTAGTAAAAACTCACTTTTTTATCATGAGGATTGATTTGTCTCTCTCCCTAGTTGATGTTCAGGTGCATCGGGAGAAAACACGAGCTAATAACCACAAGGAGAAGAGAATGTATGTGTCTAAATTTGAAACATAGGATATCGTACTTGCATGCTTTTGATCAAGTGGAAACGGAATATTTACCCATTTAGAATATGAATACACCAGAATAGACACGGTGTTATTTATATAGCTGTACCATATATGAATTTGATTGCCACTATTTTTAAAACGTATATATCAATTGCATACTGCAGTCGAACCTGTCCATAGCGGACACCTGCGATTCATAAAAAATTGTCCGCAACTGTTACATGTGCACTATATAGAGGTTTTCAATATTTCGCGACGAAAAGAGAAAAAACACATAATATATAGCAATGTTTTAAACCTCATAAATAAACCTCACTAGTAAAGCTTCAACAAGTTTAAGAGGAATTGAAAGAGTCAGTTTATATTCTTCTGACAACTCGGGAGCCAGGGAACCATAGGGCTAAGGGGGGCTTAAATACGAGTAAAATACGAGGGCCCGCTGTACGCAGATTAATTTAAGGGCAAGTGTTCAGGAGGTTTCGAGAAAATGTCCGCCATATAGAGGTATTTCTTTGAGAGTTTGATCGTAATTCGGCCCGTTACTAGAAAGTATGTCCGCTATATAGCATGTCCGCTATAGACAGGTTCGACTGTAGTAATCTGCATTTGTTGATGGCATATCAACTCAGTTTACAAGATTTATTTTACAGCATATCCTTGGCACGGTTCTCAATCTCCAGAGGCAAATTTTGATTGCTGAGAGTCTATTTAATAGTACGGAACGTATTGCAAAGTATACTAAGATCCAAAGTTTCCGTAATATTGTAGCAAAACAAATGCAGAGGTCAATTAAAGTTAAATTTCACGAACTTTTAAATAAGGCATTTCACCACTTGTTCATTACACTCTACCTTTTACCGTATATAGGAAAAATACTGTAATACATAACTGCAAAGCAGGGTATAGGAACCATTGGGCCTCAAGGGAGCTAGTGGCCGTCCTAAGCCACTGTCATCAAGTGAGTAGAATATGGGCCTTCCAAACATACCACAAATAGAATGTAAGCTCTAGATGATAGGTTTTGGGTATCCACTCGAAAAACCTTGGAGGCGCTTTACGATTATCGACATATTTCTTTGCTTGTATGCTGATATTATTCGATAAATCTACGTAATCCACTGGAAGTGCTTTTTGTGGAGGCTTTGAATAGTTATTGCGTCGAATAGTTCAAAGATGCCTAGTTGCATAGTTGGATTGGTTTTTTGATTTGCAGGCCAAATATTTGAATCATTCATCCTACAGGGCCATAAAAATGCTCTTATTCTGTTTTATTCGACATCTCTCGAATTATAAGCTCAGTAATCCGACGACCGCCCTTTTAGTTAGGTTCCGTAGGGTATGCACCATGTTGAAGCATGCGCGCTAATATTTTGATATTCAGTAAACGTCACCCTAAAACAAGATGCAATGTTTATTATGTAGCGTGCTTCATATCCTGTTATCGCCCATTGCTAGGATTAATCTTACGATGTTATAGCCCTAATGGTCAATGAAAAATAATAAATGGAATTAAGGTCTATAACATTAACATTAAGACAACATTTGAACTAATGTATCTTATCAAAAGTTGAAGAGCATGACATTAAAAAGTTCAAACTTTATTAGCATTGTGATTTGAATAAGCTTTACTTTATTTTAAGTTTAAAAATATTTTGACTAATGATCAATTAGTACAAATTTGAGTCTTTCGGCTGTAAGGAAGTGCGTCTTCCATTAATTAGACATTGTGCTCACCAAATTTATTCATGATACAGATTACAAGCAATTAGCAAGGTGCCAAAACACGTATCTCACCGGGATTTACACAAGAAATGTACACAGGTTAAATAACGTCACGAAATGTCAAGGAAAAGCAAATGTCATCGTGACGTAATTTCGAAAGATTTTGGTTCAAAATTTGTGTGCTGGTGTAATAAGTTTCTGGTTACCGTGGATAAATATTTCAAAGAACGTGTAGTAAATTTACTTCTGATATATCAGTGAACCTTTTATTTTACTTGAGTCGCATAGGAGAATTGGCGAAACGTTTATTAATCTCCTTAATAATAAAGGCATATAATTTGATACTTTAGAACGATTTTTACTGAAAAAATTCAGGAAGAATGAAGTATTTTTATAGAAGATGGAACACGGGTGTTGTGTGTAAGTAATGTGAACACTCTGTAGACATATGTTTACAATTACAGCTGCGGCGACAAAAAAGCAATTACTGTCGAGCTAAGTGTGGTTTTTGTTATTGACTCGCGCCTTTTGTTTAGAAATGATGGCAGTAATAAACGACCATAATAGAACATGTTTCACCTAGCAAGACACTGATATTTGTACAGCTTTTTATTAACGTATCAAACGGTTCAATCCTTGGCAAAGTAACAAAGATGTCGGGTATTGTTTTCCTCATAAAGTGAGTACTATGCCATATTGAAATGTGCAACATTTATATGCAACGTATATGAATCAGACGACAAGTTTGACGGCAATCATTTTGTTACATCGATCTTTTGTAGACATTGTATGTTGTAAAATCTTCGGTGTATCAAGACATTCCGTCTCAGTCACATCCTCGGTGTGCTATTCCCATATCGAAGACACACGTGTTAGGAAAGTAAATTCAAACCGTTACGGTCTACACTGCACTGTTTTGTCTTGATAACAGATTGGTGTATCAGTTGGAACTCTTTTTGTTAAACAAACAAGCAACCGAGGTTTCGTACTCACGATTAAAAAAAAGACAAATAACATTTCTTAGTCACGTAACTGCTAGAAATGTACATAGATTTGCAATGGAAATGGTCTTGGCGTACTAGGGTTACTTACGGCAGCCCTTTCCATATGGTTACTAGATATTCGTTAGCGGTAGAAAATTGTTTATTCGATAAGACTGCATTTGTATTTGGCTAGTACATGCTTACAGTAAACCCGGCTGTACATACTCACACACTCTAATTACGTATAAAGAACATTGCTTGATTCTTTTACATACACATAGAAGTCTACACTATAATAATTTAATTATGATTGAAATATGTGCCCCAGTTTTGATTCTAAAAGCAGCTGAAACCTATGTTCAAAATCAGTTTCTCGTTACGATAAAAATTCGCGTCACGAAGACACAGATTCATAGTTTGATGAATGTCTCGCGAGGATTTCTATAACTCTACCACGCTAGCCAAATAATGTATTTGTAGCAAATATTTAAAGTACAGTCGAACAATGTAATGAGCTGCATACTAGCTTACAGAAGTAGTTTGGAAGATCATCATGTGTTTCTTTAATGGTGAGAGATTGTATAATATACTAACGTTTCATCACGAATAATCAACATGCAGCCCTAATGTATTTTGGAGAAATTTTATGCTATTCTGAAAACTCTGAAATGTCACGATTTGATTCCACAATTTCAACCACCAACAGTAAATAGGTTATCGCAACATAGCCTTTTTGTATACTGATGCAATTTCCCCTCTACTCGTATACTATAATTTGCCTTATATCATATTGATGCAAGTGACAGCGTGTATCCATTCTACCTGCAGATAAGTATCTCTACCCATTGCCAGAAAATATTGTAGATTCCATCATATGATTAGCAAGTTGACTTCGATCTTTGCAATTGGATCAGGACTATCGATTTTTTCAAAAAGCTCCAAAATCCAATGAAAAAGGGTGAAGTGAACAGTCTTTTGTACTTGTGAAACCTAATTACGTATCCAGATTTCGCTAACCGCTTAGCATGACACTGCACTTGTAGCAAAGTATATTAAGAAATTTTACATTCTACATGACAATATGTAATAGAAGCAACAAAACTCCTTGAGTACCACAGTTTACAAATTACAAGTAGAAACCGAGGCGCGAATAAGTGCATGGATTAAAAACAATAAAGAAGGAGAACATTTCAATTCATTTTAAGAGGAAATTTCACAATAATCTAAGACGGTTAGTTTACCTTAACATTGCACTTGAAAAAAGAGAGTATTGATCAGAATTAACCGTATTATAATGCAACTCACAGTGAACGTAATGTACTTTCCCCAGACTGCAAAATCGTCAGAATGGATTCAATAGGAAGGAACCAATTTTTAATTCACCTGTGTTTTCAAACGCGCCAATTGGAATTTACTTGCGCAACTGGTTTTATGATTTTTGCACCAATCACTGTCTGGTAAAGTCATGGGATTACACGTCAAGAGTGTGCCTGTTAGACATAAGTAGTCATGCGAACGTGTGTTAGCACTATCTGAGTTTTCAAGAACGCGCGTGAAGACGGTTGGTAAAATTATTTGAAGAGATGTCTTCTTTGCCACGCCATACTTATAACATTGGGCTCTTTCGCAAAATGTTGTAAAGTCTGTACTCATTAAACGCTTTAAAAATTACATTTAAAATTTAATCCCAAATTAAGTAAGCGCTAATTCAAAGGTAGTTGTGGTGAGTGAAGGTTAGCTACACGTCAGATATTTGAAGTTGAAGTAACTACAGTGATAATGGCAAGCGTTGACTACCATTTAATGGTAGTAGCTCTTACTTATTTAAAGAGATATTTCGTATTGTGTGTAGAGAGATATCTACCACACCATGTTTATAACTTTGGGCTCCTTTGCAAAGGATTGTAAAGTCTGTACTCATTAAACACATTAGATAAGATTTTTAATTTAATCCGAAATTAAGTAAGCGCTAATTCAAGGGTAGATGTTGTTGAGTGAAGGTTAGCTACACATCAGATATTTGAAGTTGAAGTAACTACAGTGATAATGGCCAGCGTTTATTACCATTTAATCGTATTACCTGTTGAAATAGAAAGACTTCAAGAGCCCCACCTTCTTTCGCCTATCCAGGATGGTAAAGGTCGAAAGTGATGGTAGGACTCGGAACCATTTTCTCCGTCAGACTGATTTGGACCTTGGTTGTTGTTTCTGATCAAGTAGTTAGTACAGGGATAAAGAATATTACGCCAAAAAAGAATGCCTGAAGTTAAACCTGAAGGAGCCAGTTATAGACGAAACGTTGTGTGAAACAGTTACCGTGATGTTCCTTATCATGTTGGTGGTAGAATGACCTTATTTGCATTACTGACGTGACTTTATATTAATTTCAATGATTATATTATTATTATTATTATTATTATTTCCATTGTTATATGATAATTATTATGATGATGATGGTGATGATGATGATATATTATAGTCAATGATTGAAAGACTAAAGATGAGCTAGGTAACTTGATGCTGTCGTTTAACATCAAAGAGTCATGACTGAAACAGTGAGCCTCGCACTGACAACAAAGTTCGTAAATAACTTTAGCTTCATGGGTTTATGAACCTCACATTGAAGTAATATTGAACTACTTATTTATTGCCTTATGAATCTGTTTTTAAGATCCAGGTAAAACGTTACCATTTCAGTGCAGTTTTAAGGAAACAGTGGATAGGTTAGCCTTAATATAAGCCTGAAGTTTAGGTAGGTTAGATTTGAATTCAACGGGAATCGTAGTTTGACGGAAAGACCTGCTTCAGAACCTTATGTGCTGACTATGATTTCAGCTTTGAAGACATCGTGAGCTCGAAGTTTCTAGTTAGATTTTCTTTACAAATTTGGGGCGTCCCTCAAGCATGTGTTGCAAAACTAGTACCGCCTGCCCTTACCCAAGCATTAAGGAGATTTGGAGGTTACCCATTGGTAAACGGCGTTGAGCTATTTAATGTCGTTCAATAAAAATCATAAGAACTACACAGAAAGTAAATCAAGGTAGTTTCGTGTTTAAAAAATGTGAGCCTCAACTTTTGGTTGTTCGTCTTGGCTGTAACCACCGTTTGTCAGTGAGTATCAAATCTCATTTAAATTTTTACTTTGTGTTTTTTTTTAAACTGGTGCGCTGTTAATATGCTGTTTACCCATTTTCGATAAATTCCATGTCTCAACGCGGTGTGCTGTTACTTCTGGAGCGTAACTGGATTGTACTGTTTGTGGCCACTCCGCTGAGGTGCATTAAGCGTCTAGTGTTCTTTCTTACACAAGTTCAGAGCAAAGACTTTGCTTGTCTGGGTCTTACATAAGTGGGGAGCACAAGCACTATTAAAAAAACTCTCAACATTTCACCTGTCATTTTACCATCTTGACGCAGAGGACTAGAAACGAAAATTCAAAACTAGAGCAATGTTTTCAATAAGGTTTAAGATTCTGAAAGAGCTGTAGAAGGTAAATATTCGTGTTTCAGTAATTACGACATTCCTAAACAAACGTTGTTTCGTTTATTAGCCAAGCAGAAAATTTGAGGAACTCTCATTCATTGAAATAAGGCATCTTAGGCCTTTGATGACGCCCCTGTGGAGCAGTAGGTCGCAAGAAATCTTGGCCGCAAACCTCCTGTGTTTCCATAGATGATTTACTGCCTACTTCGTTAACATCCTTAAAGGCAATTTTAGAGAGGGCATTGAGGGCATTAAGGGGAAAGAACTTGTTTGATATTTTTAGATAGAAATAATGTGACAATTTTTATTTTATTAATTGATGTACGAGTACTATTGTTCGATTTGTAGGTACACCTTTTTAAGTTTCTTCCTGTCATCTATTGACTTCTTGTAAACTTTTCTGATGTTTTAATTCCTCCTCGCATGCATTCGATAAATAGTAGAGCAATTCACAATCGATATCCCGTTCTCAAATCTCGAACGTGAATTCGTCGTCTACTTATAAGTTGTCTCTTCTCTTTCGCCTCTTCTCTTTCGCCTCTTCTCTTTCTTTCAATATTGTTTTAATTTGGATATGACCTGTCTGCAATCCAGATCTTCTTCCCCTCGTTTTCTTCGGAAATCAAATCTGTTCTTTTTTGCTGTCGTAGTAAGAATAGTTTAAAATCCCAACACGTCTTAAACCTGCCCTTTTTATCAAAGTTCCCATTTACGACTGCAAAGCTGAGAGTACTTTCCTTGCCCTTCATCATTACTGTCACCTTGCAACACAACTCTGCCAATATCTAGAGAGCATTATTTGGCCTCCTCAAGTATTAACTTCCTACCAAGATTGTGCACCCACATATCTAGTGGTGGACGGTTACTCTATGCTCTTTCTCACGCAAACTACTCGCCTTCGTACGCTTCGATATCGCTGCTTCTATGTACAATATTTTCGCTCGCAACAACTTGATTCTTGTCGCTTCTCCTGATCAACGTTAAGATTATCAATAAGCTTTGCGTTCTGTTCGCATTCCGTTTTCCTTATATACCTAATTTCAAACCATCTGTCTCTCTTTACAACATTGCCACCGGTATCTCACTGAAGAAGAACCCTACAGGAGAAAATTGTTGCCTCATAAAGACCCCTTTTCTTATATTAATCAATCTACTTGTTGTCCTTTCTCACTGCTTCTGATTCCTCCTACCATTTGATGACAGCATGTCTTTTACGGAATATTTAAGGGCTGCTTTTCCAACACTCGCATCATCTGGAATACGGTTTTTATTAATTTATGTGAGCGCGCTTCCCTGGCTTTCAGTGATTTCCAAGTTGTTTATTTATTATTAGGATCTTTTTTTAAGCAATTTATCGATGAAAATGAGCCCAATAAGGATAAGGTTGCTTTGGAGGTTAGGGAACACAATCAGTATTAGCATTACTAGTACGGTAAAACAGAAGGGCCACCCTTTGGGCTATTGAAATGATTATTGAGGCCAAATCTAGCAGGTAATGTGCTAAATTTCCGATTAATTACGTGGCCATGCGTATCTTATCGTACGGATAAGAAGTTTAAACTCGTGTATATCACTGCGTTGAAATTTTGTACACCCGTTGTTTCAACTATCTGCAAGATAGTTATCGAACTAGGCTATTTCCTGTGTTTTCAAACTCATCTTTGACACTCGCGAACTCTTTGATAAAGGTCTTTCGCAAGCAGCTATAGCACAGAAATGATTTGCAAAAGATTATTGTTCCGAAACAGTATTTTATTCATTACATGCAATATCTGGCAATGGGAAAAGCAGATGTCATTTCTGCGATCAAATTTACAAGCAATCAAATACCACTTTTTTTGATTTACTGGCAAATATACGAAATGAAAGGTACGAAGTTTTCTGTTGGAACATATTACTTTATAGAAACCTTGGCTAAATCCGGAGTCTTATCTTTGCAATCATAGTATTCGATTAATTGTCCCATTGTAAAGTTTCTTAGAGCTTTCCTCAAAAGAATATTAAAGAGTATTAAAATCTCACATTAAGTGCTTTTTAAGCTAGAAAAAACACGCATTTAATCTTTTACTGCTGGTGATTATGAGCATGCTACTGAAAACTTGGTCTCTGACTGAAACAAGTAATCAGTGTTTTAGCAGAATGCGTAATTTCGTTGAATATTTTTTTGTAACTTTTAACAGTGTTCACGAGATCCCGGTACAATATTTATTTCCCAAGAGACAAATAATCTTCACCGCCTTTGTCAAAGGCTGCCTTTTCCCCTTGCCCATATTCTGAGGCCAAGAACATTGAACGGGAAACTAATTCAGTAATTCTATAAATACTTAAACCTTAAATAGATGTAGTTTTAGGTCCATATCATCTTCAAACGTTCCTTTCACAGTCTGACTAGAAATCTAAGTGGCACGACACCAGTATTGATTGTGACTACTGTGCGGAAGCTATAATGAAAGTTATCCGAGTTTTTCTTGCCAGTCTCTTGTGTCGTAAAGGACTATTTATGCGTAATTAAAAGTTGATCTACTTACGGCGAATACATTGTATTTTTGAAATATGTCACTACAATAGTGCTATTAAGGATATGTAAGATTATCAAATTAAGCACAATATTATCTTACTTGTGGACTTGAACAGATAAAGCTACCCTTCCCAGTCTGGTGCTCGACAAAGATACACTTTGCAGGGACTTTAAGACAGAATTGTGCAACATTTGACTGCCGTATCGGCGCAATGGCTCAGTGATTCCGTCTGCAGCTTTGAGTGCAAAAGGTTCTAAGCTCAAATCTCACTCAGGGCGATTTGAAAATATGCCTGTCTCACGATTTTGTAAACTGAGCCATCAAGCTAGCCGCCAACCCAGCGGGTCATCCTTCCGGGGTCGGCAAATAGGAACCAGTTCATTCTGTGGTCAAATTGTGGAAACACAAGGAAGAGGAGTGGCGCCCCTCCCTGCCTTTCGGTCGCCCTCAACTACGGTCGAACAATTTGATTTTAGATTTTGACTGCCGTCATAACCAATTGTACAAAGGCATCAATAGTTTGATGTAATCGTGAGTACGAAACTGACTCCATACCCCTGAAAGGTGACTCAAGAATCGGCCTAAATTTGATTAAAAAATCAACCGTGTACCGACAATTATAAAATGACTTGATTTAGGGTTTTAGCAAAAGTGTGTTGTGTTCTCTGTTTCACCTTGCCGCTCTGAAAACCGCCTTTATCATAACAATGAAGCCTGCCCTTTTTCGGCAGAAAAAATTTGTCTGCAAATCACGTGATTTTCAATAGCATGAGTGTGTGAAGACTTGTTACTTACACAGGTAATATTTGGAACAGTGTGTTCTTATCTCCTTATTTCTTATGAACTCTACGTGAACTTGTTTTAGCTTTACACTAAACAGTAACTATGACAAGTGTCTTGCGTTTAGCAACATGAATCCGTTACTTTACTCAATTTTCAAGCTCTATACCACCGACCAACTCTTCCGGTTTGAAATTGAATATCAATAATTCACTTTATTTCTTGGAACTCACTGCCGACGTAAAAACTAAAATAGATATAATTACGATTGAAGATTATTGCAATTTGACGAACTATGTATTGACAGAAAGAAATTATTGTAATTTTATCAATTCAAGTTTTCATGCGGTAGGGAGCATAGCAATCTACAACAAATCTTTTCCGACTATATTAACAAACTTGAAAGTGGCAAATAAAGATTGTAACTTTAAGGAAATCCTTTCTTCTACCATCAGATCAACTTAGTTTATATTTTGTAATAGGTATAAGAAATGGTCCAATGTGGAATTCATGTCGTGTTAGAAGGCGGATGCAATACCCATTCCAGTATGCCGTATTGTTAGTGTGAAGTGACTTCGAAAGATAATTCATTTGTACTAAAAAGATCATGTTAGCATACCGGACTATGTCATGTTTCATGCCTTCCATACATCATAGAGCTGTCCATATTATCAGGTCATCACTGTAACAACTTGTCAGTTTTATCATAGTCTACAAAGTGAAACCAGATAACATGCCCATGCGTTGCTATTTTGTATTCTAACAATTCTGCTCCAATGTTTAACCTTTTGATAGTTCATAGTGTTTCTATCCAACAGGAACTGTTAGCCACAATGGTTCGTCACACTAAAATAGGGCATCAAAACCTAGGGAGCAAACTATGATTTTGCCCAATGGTTCATTACATTAAAACAGGGCATCAAAACCTAGGGAGTTAGCTGTGATTTTGCCCCAATGGTTCGTCACACTAAAATAGGGCATCAAAACCTAGGGAGCAAACTATGATTTTGCCCGAATGGTTCGTCACACTAAAATAGGGCGACAAAACCTAGGGAGCAAACTATGATTTTGCCCAATGGTTCATTACATTAAAACAGGGCATCAAAACCTAGGGAGTTAGCTGTGATTTTGCCCCAATGGTTCGTCACACTAAAATAGGGCATCAAAACCTAGGGAGCAAACTATGATTTTGCCCGAATGGTTCGTCACACTAAAATAGGGCGACAAAACCTAGGGAGCAAACTATGATTTTGCCCAATGGTTCATTACATTAAAACAGGGCATCAAAACCTAGGGAGTCAACTATGATTTTGCCCCAATGGTTCGTCACACTAAAATAGGGCATCAAAACCTAGGGAGCAAACTATGATTTTACCCGAATGGTTCGTCACACTAAAATAGGCATCAAAACCTAGGGAGTCAACTATGATTTTGCCCCAATGGTTCATTACATTAGAATAAGGTATCAAAACCTAGGGAGCAAACTATAATTTTGCCCCAATGGTTCATTACATTAAAACAGGGCATCAAAACCTAGGGAGTTAGCTGTGATTTTGCCCCAATAGTTCGTCACGTTTATACAGGGTGTCAAAACCTAGGGAGTCAACTATGATTTTGCCCCAATAGTTCCTCACATTAAACTAGGGCATCAAAACTACGGAGTTAACTGTGATTTTGCTTCGTGGTCTTTTTTAGCCTTATTTCGTATGGATGTTTACGTCCATTACAAACCCATCATTATATACTATGAAACTCTAAATCGCAAAGTGGCATCGCAAGGCCTACTTTGAAAGTATTAGAAATTTTATGAGATCGAAAATTATTAGATTCTAATTCGCTTTCTACAAGAAGTCATCTATTTTTATATGCATCCCATTTTCCCACTTAGGAAAAGTGTACTTTGTCGTATATGCCACTAGCAATTACCAATCATATGAATTGAACATTTCTTCTGTGCTATCGCTCTCTGTCTTGAGTGATGGATCGGATATGTTTGATATAAAGTTAGTTCTACCTAGCTAGGACGTGTTTAATGGATGTGGACCAGCAAAAAACTCCTCAATATTTGCCCCTTCTGGTCTCACGATACAGGGATTTGAACCCTTCGTCTCTTCACCCGTTCGGCTGTATTCCTTCTTTCCAATTATAGTAGGGGAACACCCTAGTTCATTTACTGAAGAATTTTTGTGATCGTGAAATATACTCAGCCGCTATTATCCCACATATTTTATGTTAGATATGAGTTAGATGTGATCTTTCGGAAGGGAAAGCCTCAGTCAATACTTCAGCTTGCTTCTCAAATTCTTTGCAATGTACCGATCCTAGAGAGTATTCCGCGGAGAGCCTCAGTCATTATATTAACTTGCTTCCCAAATTCTTTGCAATCTACCTATCCTAGAGTGTTCCGCGGAAAGCCTCGGTCAATATATTAGCTTGCTTCCCAAACTCTTTGCAAAGTACCGATCTTAGATAGTATTCCGCGGAGAGCCTCAGTCAATACATCAGCTTGCTTCCCAAATTCTTTACAGAGTACGGATTTTAGAGAGTATTCCGCGGAGAGACTCAGTCATTATATTAACTTGCTTCCCAAATTCTTTGCAATCTACCTATCCTAGAGAGTATTCCGCGGAAAGCCTCAGCCAATACATCAGCTTGCTTCCCAAATTCTTTACAGAGTACGGATTTTAGAGAGTATTAAATAGAAGTGTGTAAAAATTAAGGTAAAATCCAAGCATGTGTTACCGGTACTTTGATTGAATGGAAGGGAACGTAGTATCGTAGATTGGGGAGGTCATTTTAGATACATTCGTCAGGTTTCATAAACAAAGTTTGTTTGTAGAAAGGAAAGGGGGTGGAAACTAATGGTGATATTTGAATAATATGCTCATTTTCATTGTTGATGCTCTTATTCAGTAAATACAACACCAGTTCCTGTTTCCCCCCTACTAAGCGCTTGCGGTTTTAGGAAATGAAAAATCTTTCACGCGCGGTAATCATCAAAGGGTAAATTCATCAAATTTCTTAGTTTGGTCATTATCTAAGTTAAACAAATGCGGTGCAATAGGGGGTATTGGAAGCTTGCTTTTTACGAATCGTTGCCCAAGTCTAAGCTCTGCAACCAGCAACCTGTAGTCAACCAGATTAAAGGATTTGCTTACTTCCTTGCTGTTCCAATCTGAAAACTCATTCTGAAGACTGTCTACCCAACACTCTTCAGTGACTACTTAAAAACCCCCCCCGTAGCTTGATGTCATCGCTTGAACAAGCTGCGTTATTCTGACAGCAACGGGCTGAGTCATCAACTACTATACGTAGACAGGTTTAAAGCATAATTTTCAGATAAGTTCCTTCAACAACTTATTTCGTGAATCCAAAATCAACTCTACCAAACTCACTACTTCGCTCCGTTTTCTTATCAAACGTTTTATACATTAATTGATACGAAACGTGAGCTGTTTACGGTATTGATGAAAAACATGCTTTGAAAGAGCTTTGTTCCAAGATACATGAAACTGCGGGTGTATACCACTCATTTGCTGACTCTAGCATCTTTTCCCTTGCTACTGGATGATCATTGGGTTTTATTAACATTTCGAGCTAAACGTTAGTCTCCTCGAAACTTTTCTGCAGCTACTTCTCCCTCATTTCTCTTGTAATTAAGTATTTTCCCATTTAAAATATCATATTGCAAGAAGCACACAATTTGCTCAAATTTGTTTGCATCGGTCAACTCGAAAAGATCCGCCTGCCATGCTGTTTCTAATTTTACGGAGAACTGCCTTCCAAAGATTTAATTTTACTGTCAGCCTATTTTGAGTTGTATAGGTAAAACAGTGATATTATTGTGACAATCGCATATTTTTCTTTATTCAACGTTTTATTTTCTTGTATTTTCTATGTTTTGCTCCTGATTATTTATAACACTTCCGTCAGGTTTCCTTGCCTCTATCAGATTATCATAATACTTTTCAATTCCGCACAATACTTTAACCTCTTCATCCTCTACTGCTTCTTCTGGATCATTTTCATACCACATTTCGCTGCTCTCTGAGCCGCCGTGGTCTAGTGGATAAGTTCCTTGCCTTCAGTTCAAGAGGGTCAGGGTTCAAATCCCGGAAGGGCCATTGGTGACGTCAGGAAGGGCATCGGGTCTTACAGTGCTCTATGGTCCAACAAGTCCCATTTACATGGGCACCGCCCTAGCCCCTGAAAAGGTGAGTGCTCGGCGTTAAAACGGCATCGGCTGCCCTCAAAACCATTCTTTTTACAAATGTCCCAATGTACTTTCTTTGCTATGTTTTCATATTCTTGCTGTGCCAATTTTTCACATCCAATTGTTATATGTTGCACAATTACACCTTCCTTGCCACACAACCTTCAGAGGGGACTTTCACTGGCCTCATCGGTGTAGTACCTCACGTAGTTTGTTATTATGCTCTTATGTCTCTTGTGCAGCACAAAAACAATGCTTCTGTTCCAAGCTTTAAATCCAAGCGATAACCATTTGTCATGATTTTTCTTATCGACCTACTCTGTCATTTCTGTGGTGACTTTTTCCTGGATAGTTCTTCCGCTTTTTCATTATTGTAATTTTGAGGCAAAAAGCTACGATATGTCGCCCTAGTGAACAACTACCAATATTCGTTGTTACTGGAGAAGTTCGCAAAATGCTTTTCTTAATATTGTTTCACTGGCGATCAGTACGGTTTTCTGCATTTCGGCCAAAGTTTTAAGAACCAATTCCTGCTTTGTAAGTAGTTTAGTTAATTCCTGAATTATGATCTTCATGCCACTATCGAGGGCTGCAACTATTAGGAGTACCACCTTCACTTAATATCGTTGCCTTCTCTCCCTTGTTTTAAACGCAAGCCGCCTGTACAGTATTAGCCTCTCTTGCCTTTTCACTTCAATGTTTTGTTGCATCGGACATGCCATCCCACAAATTCAAATCTGCTTCTCCTCTTTGAGTTCGAGTATCAAGTCTGACCTTCTTGCTGTCTCAGTTTTCCTCAGGTTGAATTTAAAGTGCCAAATGAGTTTGCCTTATTGTTCTCCAACATCGCTCCTCGTTTCAGGTGCTCCTTGTACCATATCGCATCAACCCTAATCAACTCACGCACTTCAGCCCTGGTTACTGCGATTGTCATCATAGCTCGGTTATGTCTAGTTAAGTTTCATTGCTTAATTAAACATTGCAAGGAGCCACCAAATGCCCCATCGTCTCATCGTATCTATGACATACTCCGCACCTTCCATCTGTAATCAGGCTTCTGGCATGCTTCCAAACTCTTGCTTTCACCATCTGCTCAAGCATTGACATGATCGACGATGTTTTACATGGATAGATATTGTGGGTCAACCACAGACGGCATTCTTCTCCTGTTCTCTGTAGAATTTGCTTTGTTTATCAATCAGATTGGTACTTTTTGATTTTCTTCTGTTTATTGCCCCTTTGAAGCCCAGATCCACCCTTTCCACCCTCCACACAAATTGTGTCAGAAGCCAAACGTCAATGGAAGAAGCAGGAGTAGGTCATACGATAGGTATATCCTTGGCATTAATGGCAGCAAGTAGATTTGAACCATTGAGCTCAGCTTTCAATAGCAACTGAACTCTGTTTTCACTTCCCTTTTTACCCGTTCAAATACGGATTTAATCTTTATTCTATCAGATGGCTCTATTTCTAGAAATTTATAAACTGAGTATGTTATTTCTATGGTACGCAATCGTTATAGTCAATTTTACACATCTTTGACTCAGAAAAATTTCCGCACTGATCTCGTTCATGTTAGGAAGGGGGTGTTGCAGGATATTGCTTGAGCCCCCTAAACGTAAATCTCGTTATTAATACTTTTGTTCAATATATCAAGTCAGACAAATTTTCTCAACTTGAGTACTCCTTGTCAAAGTTTCTGAGACCTCATCACTGGTACCAATTTGCCGATGACGCAGCTGTTTTAACTGGTCAGGGACATGAAAATCAGATATTACTAAATGCTTTTTTAAATGCTTTTTCGGCATGGTGTACATGACGTCGGATGTCGAGTTGACAAGTGTCAAATATTTGGTGTCATAAAATGTGATAATCGTTCTATGCAAATTTTGCCCAAATTGTTCTGAATGGTAAATCGATTCCTTCCATTTAAATAAGCGAAAGTTTCCGGTACCTGGGTAGATTCTTCCACTTTGAAATGGATAATTGTGAATATAGTAGGAGTTAAGTTGAAATAACTGACAAAATTCTTTCTATAATTGCCAATTTGCCTGTTTTACACCCCAAAATAAAGCTACTCCTGTATACACGCTATCATTTGTCAAAAATCTCATGGCACTTAACGATATTAACATTACATGGATAAAGAGTACTCTTGTTCTGAAATGCCACACATAGTGTCGTCGTTGGCTAGAGATGCCACTTTCCGACACGTTAGATATAGTGATGTTGAGTAAAAGCAAGGTTCGTCCCGACATCATAGATATTGCTACCAAATTTATTCAGTGCCAAGTCATTATGAGAATGAAATCGCAAGGTTCATCAAACTCAGACATCCAGACATCCGCCACGTTTTAGATGATTTAAAATATCGTTTTATCCAGTATGATTCTTTTAAACATAGTAAAGCTGTTGTTCGCGAATTGCGTCACGAAAAAGAGTTCCAGGTTTACAATGAGTTGACATCCCAGGGTTTTATTGTGTCAGCTCTACAGAAGGAATGCTTTCCTTTACATCTTAAATTACGGCATACTGTCTTAACTCTCTTTCAAGAAATATTTATAATTTTACATCACGTTACCTTAACAACACCCTTCCCACTCTCAAAACCTGGTTCTTTGGAACAAATCTGCAAACTCTCTATCAGGCTTGCCATGGCCCTCAAACTCTCCAACACGTTGTCTCTGGCTGCAAAGTTCATCTTGACGAAGGCCGTTACAACTGGCGTGACAATTCCTTTTAAAAGTTATAGCCAATTTCCTCCATTCATCTGACCAAGATATAGATCTCTACTGTGATGTAGATAGGTTTCAATCTCCTACGATCCTATCTGGTCATGAGTTGCGCCCTGCTGATCTTATAGTGATTGATGACAGGAAGCTCTTCGTTGTCGAACTGACATAACTGACTGAATTAATAGAAAATGAATCATTGAGCAGAAAATTTCTTAATGATTATAACTATCCCGTCAACAATCTATGTATAAGTTCTATAGGTTTTATTGCTAAGAACAGTAAATGCTTCGTAGACATGCTGAGCAATCTTAACACATCAAATGGCGAGTTTATTTTTAAAAAGATGATTTCTTGTATTATCCGCACAAACTGTTTTATCTTCTGTAAACGTGATTCAGAATGGCGCAATCCGGATTTACTTGTTTAGTAATTTTGTTCTGTAGGCGCAACTATGTCATAGTCATTTGTTCATGTGAGTATTCAACCGTAACTTAATATGGCTTCAAAATAGATATCTCAAAATTATTATTATTGTTGTTATTATCATTAACTGCTTAAATCCTCAAACTTTACAACACGTTGTTGCCCTACGTATCTTCAAGAAGGTAGATACGATTTGCGTCGTGATTCTGTCCTTACCATAATTGCCAAATACATTTCATCTATGCGTAAGCATCTTACAGTTTTCTGTGATATTTCGGACTATATTTCCCCGTCTGTCATCACTGGAGATAATTTTCGTCCGGATCTGATCATTAAAGACAATAATCTAATGTACATCGTTAAACTAACTGTTGGTTTCGAAACCAATCTTGCCGTAAATTATGGTCGGAAGTGGAACAAGCATAAAGACTTGTACTCAGATATAGGAAAGTCATATGATATTCACTTTATAAATCTCAGCATGAGTGCTCTTGGAGGGATTTATAGAAGTAGCAATACATTTATGACTATGATTGACAAGTTAATGATCGACAATAAGAATTTGTTAATCAAGAAAATTGTAAGTTGTGCTATAAGAACTACGTATTTTATTTTCTGTAAGAAGGATAGAGATTGGCCGAAACCTGAAGTCTTAATATGGTAGCTTAATGATCTTTCCTAGGAGTAGTCGACTTTTTTTTCTTTCTTTTTTACTCCTTTTATTGCTTTTTGTTGTTGTTGTTGTTGCTAATGCTGTTGTATGTAAGACATTTATGTAAGCTACCTATATCATAATTAGCAACAGATGTACCTATTGTAGCGAGTATCCTGCTATGTAATCATGTAATGGGAAATATATTGAAGAAGTTGAAAAAATTGCAATGCAAAAAAGGTCTTTGTGGTCCTAAATCTCATCAGCGTTCTTGCCAAAACGTAAATGACTTAACTGACGAGTTAACACAGCCCTCCTAAGAGCAAGTACATTCACAGAATATAGTTCATCTAATCATCAATTCAAGTTGTGATTTAAAGTGGTATCAAACTACCGAGAACAATGAAAGACTGCGACTTTTTTTATACTTTTCTGCGCTCTAAAAGTCCTATTAAATAAATTGACTCGCAAAGTCTGGATTTTACGATAGACAATTTTAACTCGGCAGTTTGAGTTGCTCGCCTCTAATTTCGGATCTGTGAATACGCTCGATGATGACCCACAGGAATTAAAAAGTTAGAAACAGGAGTTAGAAAAGGAATTGATACTTTTGTAGAAGGCTAGCCCAAAGAATGTCTCTTCCATAAGATTTGTTGCAAAACTTCGGAGACAAAAGTCGTCCCTCTTCGACCGCGTTACTCAGGTAATTGATCATGGTAAAGCTATTCAACGTGATTTCTTGGGATAGATTAAAGCCTTTGTCTAAAAGCCTAATTTCAATCTAGATACATTTTTTACTCATTTTGAGGGAGTTTTAAGCTGTCATTTGCGGTTTGTTTTTCCGTCGTGTATATCAGTGTTTCCATACCCTAAATCAGACTTAGATCTCAAGACTACATCGTACCAGGGCATGCTGCATCCGTTCTATGAAAGCAAGGGGGAGTCCGTGTCCACACAATCAAATATCAGTCCTTCTGTTCAAGAGATCTCCGTATTTACGCTTCTATCTTACAGCCATCACTGCCAAAGTTTGGACCTCTTGTTATATACCAAAGACGTGGAAGCTTGCGCTTACAGTCTTAATTAACAAAAAGGGTCCCACAGATCTTCCTATCAACTTCAGCCCAATAACTGTTCCCTCTAAAATAAGGACATCAAGAGTCAGAAACTGCATGTATATTTTCTTAGAACGAAATGATCTCATTGAGATCTCTATTGAAAAAGGCTTCGTGAAAAATCTACCTGGAACATACAGACATACTGCTCATTTAAGTAGTTTCCTTTAACGTGCCAAATTAAGACAACTTTCAGCCGTCATTACTCCTCTGGATTTCAAAATGATTTTGGTGACGTCGATCATTTTCTACTTCCCGTTATACTCCATTTCACCACATGCCATCTTATGTCGTTTCACATATCAACTATCTGTACAAAAATTCTCGTACTTCTTTTCCTTGCCAAAAATTTCGGACAGAATTTCCTCACGTAAATGGGAGGGTATTGAAAGGGGACTGTCTTCGCACCCTCCTTTTTAATGCGGTGCGTAACTCTTGTTCAATACATAAAATCGGACAAATTTTCACAACTTGGTTTCTCATTTTCTCAAGTATTGAACCTCGACACTGGTATTAATTGGCCGGTGATTCAGCTGTACTCACTGGGCCGGAACGTGAAAACCAGATTTTGCTTAATACATTCAGTGACTGGTGTACCTGGAGCTGCGTTGCCCTACGTGTTGACAAATGGCAAACTTTCAGGGTAGTAAAATCTGGTACTTTTGTTCCTCCTTGCATCCAAAAAACACGTTTCTCTCTTACCAAAGGCATCTCTTACCTAAAATCGCGTTGCACTTCACAATCGCTTATTTAGATATTATATGCTGTGATGAAAACAAGTCTTGAAATAAAATTTCACAATGTCTTTCGTCGTTGGTTCGAAATATCCCGATTGGCTACATTAGATGTAGTGTTAAAGGGTAAAAATATATTTGGTTTAACTTACGTCAACTTACAATGCCTCCAAAATTTTCTGGTGCCTGAATGGCGTCACACGTCACAATTTTCATGAAACAATACAGGGAAATGTGCAGTATGATCGCTTTAAATCAAGGAAAGAAAGGAGTCAGAAAGAAACACGTGTGACAGAGCATCTTACATCACAAGGTTTCATTTTAAGCCTGTGATTCCCAATTGTAGTTCAAATCATATTAAATTATGACAGAAAAGCTTTTCTGAACTTCCTGGCAATATCTTCAAGTTCACCTGCTATCTCATCTTCATCTTTTGAAAAAGATAGACAGCAAAGAATTCTTTTCTTGTCATTTCCTCAAACCTTGCGACACGTTGTCCCTCGCTATGTTACATCTTTAAATGATAGGTGATATAATTGGAAACATGGCTCTGTACTACAGACCATATGCAGGTTTCTAACCGATACGTCTTCGCAAACGTTTATTAAACTGTGTCAAAATGTTTTGAGTATTCTTCCGGCAAACATAGTCTTTCTATTGAAAGGGTCTTATTCTCAGCTTGCCCACAAACGCAAATCTGAAAGTTTGGAATGTAATAACATCAAATATCTGTTCTCTTTGCTCTCTCCTTTGAAACTCAGTATCACGTCTGCGCCAAATGTTCTTCTCCTGCAACAAATGACTGATATTTATGGAGACACAACAACGTCTTGAAAACCATTACTAACTACCTCACTTCTACAGTCAAGGGGAGCCTTCAATAATTTGTTCACCTTCCTGGTTATAAACCAGCTGAACTATTTACGCCCCTGCGGCCAGGCATCGCTTTGATTCGAGACAATGCTATAACTGTGGTAGAGTTAAATGTCTGTTTTGAAAATAATGACAAACTCAAGAAGCATAAGGATCTCCAATAGGATTTAATTGCTTCTAGAATATAGATCTACTCACAGTAGAAATATCAACCCTTGGATTTACGCAGCCAATATAGTCAAATATAAAGCATTATAAAAGAACTACGAACTGGACAGGAACCGAATATGAAGTAAATGAACAGAAGTGGCCTTCCGCTTATCTTATTATATATTTTGTAGAAGACACAAGGATTGGACTGATCAAACGATCTTTGACTATTTTTAAAAAAAATGCATTCTTTTTTTACCCTTTTTATTTTTATTACTCTTTTCATAGATAGTTGTTTATGTTTTTTGTTGCTGTTGTTTTTGTTGATAAATTCACTTAGTAATCTTACTATCCGGAACGGACTTGCCGGGCGAGAACAATGTTAACAATGGAATCACAACAATAGATTGCGTTGCAGTAAATAATTATGCCGTTTTAAATCTGTATTTTTGCATAATCGTAACGGTTATCATCCAGATACCTAGGGCAGGGGATGATTGTCATTTGGCAATTTACTCATCGAAATATAGTTCTTACTTAGATATGTTACTCGTACCATTTTCATAACCTATTTTATTATTTTTTCTTTAACATTGACCTTTTCATTATGAAATTATGACCTGATATCTGACTTCTACACGAACTCTGAGATGCCAGTAACTCTTCTCCACAAGACAGAAGTACCTAACAATGCTGCCCTCAACAAGCCTACGAGAGGAACATCTACGATTTTAAGGTGTTTCTAAAACTCTCCAGAAACGTTTCCCAGGGCTGTTACAATAACTAGCACCATAGTAGCTTTAACTTGCCACAGTCTCTATATTTCTATTCGAAGATCTTTCAATTTTTCCCGCCTCTTTATGATAATGTTTTGATCACCTTACACAGCTAAGTCTATTATGGGACACTTTTTCTTCGCCTTGCACAAAACAATGACATCAGTTGCCGGTGCTTAATAACTTTTTATCCGTTTGGATTGAGAAGTCCCATAAAATCTTACATTTGTCGTTTTTCTGTACTGTCTCTGGTTCGTATAAGTACCATTTTCAGTACATAGGACCTAGTAGCCGATGCACTTTCCTTTTAACCCTTTCGATATTATTTTTAGTCAAGTTAGGGCAAGCACTGATTGTGTGGGTCACACTTTCAGTGTTTTCCTTACCAAGTCGACATAAAGGTGTGTTACCAGACTTATCAATGCTATAAGTAACTGAATTGGTACTGAAGGCCTGCTCTTGAACCTGCGAAGATTAAGCTCTCAGTCACACATTTCAGCTCAACCTCTTCAACCATGCCCATGTTTCTCCATTTCTGTATTTCTCTGTTTCTCGGAGAAACTGGACATGCAACGGTTTTTGCTTCCATTTTAATTGGTCATGTACGTTTTTCGCTTCTTTACTGACAACGCACCACTTTTCTTCCCTACCTAAAGTTCATCATTTGAAGTTAATTTTCTCAGCTGCTAGTGATTAACTGAAAAAGGCTTAAAACCTCAACGCAGTCTCTTACACACAGTTCAGTTAATGAAGCCCGCGCCATATCGTATCATTGGTACAGCCCATGTATTGATTGCTTTTATAACAATTCCGCCATTCAGTTTAGATTTCACTGCGGCCTTCACTCTTTCGGTGCATTCCTTCCTTGGTTTTCCCTTTATTTCTTCCTGGAAGATATCACGTCTTTTTATTATTCCCAAATACCCCTCTACTTCAACTTCATCTACAGCAACTCCCTCGCCAAGATCCATTTCTTCACATTTTTGATTCCTTATCTCGTTTTAAGACCAAAACAACCACACTTATCAATACCAAACCTCATTCCTATATCCTCTGTTACCACTGAGTCATTCCAGAGCAGTATTTTTTTTAGTTTGCTTCCTTTTACAGAGATCCGCTGTCTGACTTTTTCCATTACATCTTTAAGCCCTTTTATTTTAAGACCATAGTTTTTATCAAGATATAGTATGTTTCGCTGTTTGCAGTTTTCCCCACTGTCCTCTAAACCATGCATCTATACGACGATCTTTGCGAGAGCTGGTTGTATCACCCTCAATCATTTGTTTACAACGGCTTATTTTTCTGTTGTTGTCTGTTTCGCTTTGCACCCACTCTTTCACTTACGAGAATGCCTGCCGCTTTAACCACATCTGCTACTTCATCTATGCTCACAACTTTGACATTAATTATTTATTTATTATTATCTTGCGAATCTCATCAATCTAATGTTAACGGTAGTTCAAGGACATCCACGGACAGCAAGTCTCCTTACGTCTCCAGGAACTTTCCTTATAATTCGTTCAGTATTCAAAAAAGCACTATTCTGCGTCTGTGTTATGGCTACATTTACTCCGATTTTGGCTAGGTGCACTTTAAGGCTCCAACGACTGTAGGAACTATTATTACCCATTTTTCCATAGGTTTTAAAGTTCTCTTTTGGGGCCATGATATTTCTCGATTTTCTCTTGTTCCTTCAATGCGATTCGGTGGTCAGCTTGGACTGCAAAGTCGACAAAATGGCATGATTTATTCTTCTTATCAATACGGATCGTGTCAGGTCTTCTTGCCACTATGACGTGATCTATTTGTACGTTAAATTCCTATAAGATCTTAAATTCTTCATTCTCTAAAACTGACGATGGTCCGTGTTCACACCAGTTTTTGCTTGTTGGAATGCCTCTCCTTCTACAGATGTCCAATTGCGCAGGTTTTCCAATCCAATCATGGTGCCGCTTGTACTCTTTCTGTGCAAGTTTTGGGCATTCCCGTATCAGGTGCGTGATATTTCAACCTCTTCGGCATTTTGAATTTTGCTGGCTATGGTAAATCTTAGCTTTGATAAAGTTGTGGCGAATTGCATGTTCTTGTGCACTTACGAGTAGAGATGCAGTTTCTCCTTGCAGATGGCCATTTTTAACTATGCCCAGGATTTTTTATCAGAAATTTGTTCCATCTCTCAGGAACTGGCCATGCATGGCTTTGTGCTAAAATGTCTGTCGGCAGGCATTCCTATTTCTCTTTTTAATTCAGTAAAACTTAATTCTGCAGTGATGCATTTTTCTTTGCTCTTCTGGAATTTTACAGTCCGACCTTACTTGTTTCAACACAGTCCTCGATACTAATTGAAAAGACCAAGTCCACCGTCTTTAAAAGTTATGTATAGGCGGTCAGCATCTCCTTTCGGGTGGTAAGCTTTGTGCATTGTGAGCAGGTTTCTGGTTCGTCTGTCTATCTCAAATCACCTCTTCACTCCACTTTATAAAGTTTGCTGCATATCTGAACATAAGCACTGCACAAGCTTTCATGAGGTTCCCATTGTTCAGTTTAGTTTGAAGAATTTTTCTAACCCGTCATAGGTACTTTTGTATTACAATTTCCTTAATTTCATTGTTGTTTACATCAACTGCCTCAAGTTTATCAAGGTATTTATAGCCCTCACTCACCTTAAGTTGCTTAATAATTTGGTTATCTTGTAGATTTATTCAATTATTTTGCATGATTTACCCATTTGTCTTAAGTAAGACAATAAGCTATTCTATCCCAAATTTCATATTGATATCGCTGCTAAAGATTCTAACAGTCGGAACAAGTGAGTTGAGACCATCTTTACTCTTACCAAACATTTCCATCCATATGGAGCATCTTTACCTTTGCGTATTTTTGAAGTTAGTGGAAGAAGAGCAATAATAAATAAAAGGGCAGAGAGTATATTCCCCTGAAAAATCCCTTGTTTAATATTTACATTTCCCAAGCTTTTTCCATCAGAAGTTAGCTCTACTTCCCAATTTTCAATGGTGCTTGTAAAGAACGTCCGGACGTTTATTGCTGCCTTTTAAGACATTTTCGTATCCAAGAGTGAGGGACCATGTCGAAAGCTTTACGATAATCCAACCAGCATATAGTAAGATTCTTCATCCTTTTCGTAACTTCCCGTAGTACTGTCTTATCAATGAAAATGAGATCACTAGTTCCACGCGAACCACTTCAGCAGCCTTTCTGCTCTTCTTTTAGTATTGCCCTTGCTTCTAGTGAAAGATACATTTTGTTGCAGTTTTTGAAAATCTTGTTGTCAATTACTCCTGTTAAAATCTTCCGCATAGTGGGAGGACATGTCATGGGTCTATAATTACTAGGATCCTTCCCCTTACTCAAGTCCTTCTGTGCCAAAACAGTCCTTCCCGAGGTCATCCGCAATGATACAGTACCTTCTCTTTTGACTGATTTTAAGATATTAACATCAGACAACGGAGTGACTTGAAATTCGTGATCCAGTAGCCTTGTAGACCATCTCAACCGGGTGCCCCCAGAATTTATTTGCTCTCTCTGCATCAGGAATAGCTGTTTTGCCATCGTTATTTAATTCACCATTAAGTCTCTGATAAAATATTCCCTTGTCATTGGGACGCGTTCTAGTTTGCAGATACTTACTGATCCTGCTATTATATTTGTTTATTTCACCTTGTTTTGCTTCAGTCCTTTGCCGTATGTCCTCAATGTCATAGGGATAGCCCTTTTCTTTCACAGTAAATTTTCTCTGTAATCTGTCATTGTGGTTTTTTCCCTCTTGCCTTAATCATTAATAATTAATACTATGTCAAGATCTTGGTTTAGTTCTTTGACTTGCTTCTCGAGTCTTATTTTCAATTTCGGTGCAGCATTCTTTGCCCGGTATCTTCCTTTAAGACCTATTACTTCTGATGCCAATACTCCTCCAAGGTAAAGTATCTTTTTCAACAAAGTTATATGACTAACGGTAATTTTTTTGTATTAACCTTTGCAGTTGCTGCAGCTACATTTCGTCTATCAACATTTCTCATTGAAGGAATCTTTTCATGTAATTTTCCTCCATTAATTCATGTAATCGATTAAATATACTTTCTTCATCCTGAATCATCTGCTGATGAAAATTAATCCAAACATTTATTCCAAAACTTTTGGTAGTCGTATTTGCACTGCTGATGCTTAGTTCCTTAAGGTCATCATCACCAGAAAGACCAGTATCGTCTCGACGAATAATAACTGGTGCGTTCTCCCATTCACAGCCCATCTCAATTTTGTGTTTGACCTCATCCCGCTGAAGCTCAGGTAACCAGCCTCTTCTCCTAATGTAGTTTGGTTGTTCCACTAGACGCTGTTCATCAGTGAGAAATAATCCTTTTTTATCCCATTCATCAAACATTCTCTTTCGGTAACCAGACCTGGTGCATATCTTTAGTGCACTTCTCTCTTTCTTGTACATTTTGCAGATTGTCTGCCGAGGTATGCCTGCTTGCACGCAGAACCACTGCCGGCAGCAAGACCTTTACCAATAGAGTTTCCTGTCTTGTTCACGCGGCTGTATAACTTATCATCTTTTGACATTTCACTTACTATGAAGACGGGGATTTTACTTTACTTTACACTACCACTGGTGTTATTATCGAGACACCATCTCTAGAAGAGTTGCCAACCAAGGCTAAAGAGACACCATCTCAATCCACTTTCCGATTTCATTTGTAACACTACCAAGGTCTCACCTTCCACAACCTTCCTATCTCCAATTTAAGATCCTGATGCTTTTCAGTCTTTTCTCTCTCCTTATCTGATAGCCTGACATCCACAAGCACTGCAACGTTAACTATAATGCACGTTTTCTCTCTCTTGTAAACCAGGACAATGTCGGGCCTCCTAGCCTGTATGACATTATCACACTGTATGTTGACGTCTTAGAGAATCTTTACATCATTGTTTTCCATTGCACCTTTATTAGTATATTCGTACCACTTATCTTCGTGCTCAAATCCAAACCTCTTGCATAAATCCCAATAAATCTTCTTAGCAACATTATCGTGTCTCCTCTTATATTCTTTCTGTGTATGTTTTTACGTGCGCAAACTATATGCTGCACGCTCTTTTCTCTTTTCCCAAACATTCTGCATAAAGGACTATCAATACTCTTATCAATGTAATGCTATCAATACTCTTATCAATGTAACGCTTGACATAATTTGTTCGAATTGCCTGTTCCTGTGCAGCGCACAATAAAGCCTCAGTCTCAATTTTAATGTCGCTTCTGGATAGCCTGTCCCACATCATGTCCTTAGCTGCGTTTTCTGGTCTTTGTCTAACAAACTGCCCGTACATCTTCTTTTCGACCCATTTACGTTTTAGCTCCTGGGCTTTTTGTATTTTAAATTCATCACCCATAGTTGTACCTTCTGATTTAATCGATTCAGCAGCACAGACTCCCTTGACAAGATTTTCCTTACAATTTAAAACATAGATCCCCAAACTATTTTCCTCCCCTCTAACCACCTGTTCCACACTACTCAGCCCTCTTTCCCCCTCGTCACGCTTCACATATAGCCTGTCGACGTCACTCTTTGGGTGAAATGCCCCATACATTATCATCAATTTCCTAGCCTTTCTGTCAATTCGCTTCAGCTCACTCTCTTTCCAAGCTATTATACCTGCTCCGTATCTAAAAATCGCGACTGCCCACGTGTTAATTGCTGTTACTTTAATTTTACCATTTAGTTTAGACTTTAAAATTAACCTTATCCTCCTTTTTATTCTTTTATTGTTTTCGCCTTCATCTCGCCCTCTTTAATTTCATCAAGCTCAACTATATCCAACTTATTATTGCTTAAAATTGGGATAAATTTTTAAGACCACGTCATCGTTATCAATTTGCTGATGACGCTGCAGTACTACCTGGCCAGGAATACGAAAATCAGATTCTGTTAAATCCTTTCTCTGCCTGTTGTTCCTGGTGTCGCATGAAGATACGAGTGGATATATGCATGGCGTTTGGTATAATCAAATCTAATACTCTTTCTAAGCAAATATTGCCTAAGCTGTTTATTAATGGAATTCAAAATACCTGCAGTCCAAATTTACTCTAGTTTTCGTTATCTTGGTCGATGCTTTAATTTTCATGTGGATAATGCCAACCATAAAGAGAATCTTTCTTAGATGGTTGATAAAATTTTGAACAAGATTGACTCATTGCCCTTACACCCTTAAAATAAACTATTATTATATCAAAAGTATCTATTATCTAAGATATGTTGGCATTTAACTATTTCTGACCTAAGGATAACATGGGTAAGAAATATCCTTGATTCTAAATGTCATAATTTTTTCCGCAGGTGGCTTGAAATGCCTGTATGTGCTACATTAGATATAGCAATGATGTCAAAGGCGAAATTTGGTTTAAT
>JAAAKL020001644.1:0-29747 GCA_010016065.2 Carybdea cf. marsupialis auct. non (Linnaeus, 1758) | reverse complement strand
TAGTCTCCTTTGTTAACCTTGGGGTATACAATTTACAATGGTTAAGTAACACATTAGCCAATGTCCTAGTATGACTTCCTTTATCTGCAAATCTTAATGACAAGTTATCTCTTAAAGTACAAGACACAACGCTTTTCTACTTACAAACATGATATTTCATGAAAAAAATTTACCCATTGGCAGACCCTGTACCTGGTATTTGGAACCCCCCACGATTTAGATCACTCACAAATGACCCATCCTGATATAATAAAATAATAGTAGGTATCCTAAAAATCAGCGTCATGACGAATCACATAACCAGTAATAAAAATAAGTCCCAAATGTTTAGGGCTACCAAACGAATATGCTAAAATAAAACTCAAAATAGGGCCAAATCTTGAGGCCTATTCAAGGCATTTCTAAAGATAATATCTCAGGAATGGTTTCAAATAGACTTCATCAATGAGGAACATCTGTCAAATTACTGAATACAGACTTCATACATGTTGAATCATAAAGAGATGCATTGACTTTAGAAGTTTTGAGTTAGTGCTTTGATACTTTGGAGCTCATAGTCTTCTAATAAACAAGAATATAAAGCCCTGGATATTGCAAAGTATTCAAATGCCCTTACAACTGTCTCAGGTAAAGATTTCTGTAGCACCTACGTACGCCAGTGAATTAATGGCAGTAACATAATGCAGTAACACAGATTTTTCCTCATCAAATAACATAGCACCAAGCAACCTTACGGCTTCCTTCAACTGAGAGAATGTGGAAATACTATTAATGTGATTTTTCGATAACGTAGAAGTAGTGCACTATACTCCACAATGAAAACCTTTAAACGTAAAATCAGTGTTTATCTTCAGCGAGAAACGACTAACACTTATTGCCTCTTCAAATTCTGGCGATTGAATATCTAATAGTATCGTTGAAATTGCATGCGATACAAGCAGTAACTCCCCACAAAGCTATAATTCCTTACTGATTACATGCTCTCACAAAGTGTGAAAAGATGTTAGCATAACCTGTCGCAATAACAAGTGTATCTCGTCTGGCAGAGTACTTCTACTAGATGACAAAGATTTTGTTGTTATCCTCTGACAAGCTAGTGAGTCGGGATCAAACTTGACCTAACGCATTCGAATATTGAGGGTCGGTTGACACATCTCTTTATACCACGAACAGTAATTGTCCTGTATCCTGTAGGAAAATGGCGTTCACAAACAACAGTGTATTGGAGTCCGGTACATTGTCTCGAGGCATAACTGTAACCTTTCTCTTTCTTATTGGTCAGTAGGGAGTCGAAATGCACGCTCCTTGTTACTCTAATAGTAGTTTCCATTCAAATACATCACACAACATTTGCGAGGCATGGTTTGACAGCATGACTTCAGTTGGTAATGGCTGAACTCGCGGAGTAGTCCCAAAGAGTAACTTGTGATCAGCAGTAAACGATATCACAAAAACCATACAGAATGCTATCAAATAAAAAACTATATCGATAATCAGCATCACTCAACTTGTCTGCACTATCTTACGAGGAATTGCCAAGAACGGATTGCATTCCTTTCCTTAAATGCTAAAATGTTTACGTCTTCAAATCATCGACTAACTGAGTGAGGTACTCCAGGGCATAATATTGTCAGAAAAGACCATCTTTCCCTATTAATGTTCGTTGAGAACATATACAGCAAGTGCTTCCCATCTAGTCACTGCCAGAAATCCACTAAATGATACAAAAGGTCAGAGTAAAGACACGATTTCAGCTCAGAAGGCTGCCTAATAACAGTTGCTTCAACAGGAAAGTGCCACCTTGATTATGAAATATGAGCATCTGCCTGCTGTGTACTGTCCACTGTGCACATCAAC
Source organism: Carybdea cf. marsupialis auct. non (Linnaeus, 1758) (assembly GCA_010016065.2). Classification (NCBI taxonomy): domain Eukaryota; kingdom Metazoa; phylum Cnidaria; class Cubozoa; order Carybdeida; family Carybdeidae; genus Carybdea; species Carybdea cf. marsupialis auct. non (Linnaeus, 1758). The sequence goes on along the minus strand of JAAAKL020001644.1, from coordinate 27,890 downwards.
TATTGTTGTGACTTCATAATCCAGTACATGGCAATGATAAATTGCATATACTATGTTTTTTGATGAAAGGTTAAATTATTCTAAATTCTCGGATGGCCTCCAGTCGCAGCCTCCAGTTGCATGTTGTCCAGGCCTGTTATTTAGATCGCCCTGGTCACACTCTATATCTGTAGATTAGGCAGCCCGTAATTATATACACTAGGAGATACGATTGCTTGCCTGACCCTCTATAACACATGTCCGTCTTTTAAATTTATTTAGCAGCTCCGGCGAAAAAATAGTTAGAGAAGATACCCAGGTAGTCATATGGTCACATATAAAGAAAGTTTTGCTGACGCCTACGAAAATTCCACAAGGTTCTACAGACTCATTAACAGCCTATTATAAACGAGTATAGCACATGAATACTCTCAGGTTTAAAAAACGTTCAAATGCTAGTTAGTATTTTTCTTTGGCTAAACGTTTTGATGTTATGCTGTAGCTTGAGATGTAGTTTCTTCAAAGGTAGAGTGACGATCTTCTCGCTCAGGAAAGTGGTTATATCTAGTTCTATAATTAAATCAAATCAACCTGTTGGTCTCAAAATTCTAAAGAGTAAACAGTTGTTCTCTGATAGTCTCCCGAGTCCTACCCTTTCCCCCAAGAAATCGCATTTATGATTGCAGTAGTCGGGATGACATCTATCAATGGCTATTTAGTGAGAGAATTCGAGAGATACTGACGTGTTGGAGATTTCCAGACGTTTACTGTTGTAGTCCGTCCCTTCGGTAGCTTAATTATAGCACTTTTAGTATTACCATCCTCTGGTTCAATGTTCGCTTCCTTGTCGTAACACTTCTCTACAAATCCGACTTTACAGTCTTATCAATCGCCAACTGTCTACAAATAATCTTTGTGAGAAAACATCTTGGATGTTAAGGTGGGCAGAAGATTTTAAAGTTTCTTCAATCCAGGTCTAGGCCGCACAAACAAAAGTACCTCTCCACCACTGTCTGCACTATCTATGTCAATAATAGATCAGATCTCCTTCACAACTTCAAAATCATCACTAAACTATCAAATATCAAAATATGACGAATTAAAGATGAAAAAGACTAGGAGACTTGCTTACCTTGCATTTGCCCGACTGTTAAATCCTTATCCAAACGATCTATTCCTATAAAACAATGATTGAAAGGTTTTACTACTACTTATATGGAAGGCTTAAGGCTAAGGCTTATATGGAAAAAAAATTGGAAAACATGAACAAAAATTTCCAAGTGCATCAATCGTTCGTAAAATACGAAAAGGTGAGTGAATAAATGACTATGTGAATGAGTGTGTAAGTCAGTGAGTGTGTGAGTGAATGAATGAGTGAATGAATGCGCGAATTAGTGAATAAATGAAAGAGAGTGAGTGAGTGAGTGAGTGAGTGAGTGAGTGAGTGAGTGAGTGAGTGAGTGAGTGAGTGAGTGATTGAGTGAGTCAGTGAGCGAGTGAGTGAGTGAGTAAGTGAGTCAGTGAGTGAGTCAGTGAGTAAGTCAGTGAGTGAGTCAGTGAGTCGGTGAGTGAGTCAGTGAGTAAGAGTGAGGGTGAGCGAGTGAATGAGCGAGTGAGTGAGTGAGTAAGAGTGTGAGTGAGCGAGTGAGTCAGTGAGTGATTGAGTGAGTCAGTGAGTGAGTGAGTAAGAGTGAAAGTGAGCGAGTGAGCGAGTGAGTGAGTGAGCGAGTAAGTGAGTGAGTGAGTGAGTGAGTGAGTGAGTGAGTGAGTGAGTGAGTGAGTGAGGGAGGGAGGGAGTGAGTGAGTGAGTGAGTGAGTGAGTGAGGGAGTGAGTGAGTGAGTGAGTGAGTGAGTGAGTGAGTGCGAAAGTAAATGACTGAACGGCTGAATGAGTGAAAGGGTGAGTTAATGAGCCAGTGAGTGAATCGACGAATGAGTACGTGCGTTAATGAATCAGTAAATGAATGAGCGAATGAATGAGCGAATGACTGAGTAAAAGAAAGATTAAATGAATGAGTGAGTGAGTCAATGAATGTGTGAGTGAGCGAGTGAATGAGGCAGTTAGTGACTGAGTCAGTAAGTCAATGAATGACTGGGTGAATGAGTAAGTAAGACAGTGAGTGTGTGAGTGAATCACTAGCTGTGTCTAGATCACTAGTTTAATGATTTGCTAGATACTTGGCTAGACTGTTGGTTTAATGAGTGTGCTCATAAGCTTTTTGAATGAATGGACGTCCAGTTGCTTTGTTAACAGAAAATATTTTGATTCATCGAAGATGAAAGTTGTAGGCAATACTTGACGGACGAAACAAAAAATCTCCAATTGGTCTACTTAACGTTGATTGTTGTTGATAGGGAAAGTTTTAATCAATTCCTATTAAAATATTTTGGTAGCGATCAAACCGTTGTAATGACAGTCAAATTATTTGAAGAACTAGCCACTTCTTTGCATTTTTAAGCGCTAGATTCTCGCTTAAGAACATAAGCTCTCTTTCTGCCCAGCTTACCTCGACCTGCCTCTTGCAAGCTATCCAGCTTAAACGCTACATGATATGACTTGACATGGCTTTGCCATAAAAAATTAATGAGGTCAGGTGCCAGTCGGTTCTGAGAAACAGTTTAACTACATAGTGAATATATCTTAAACAAGTATGGAACACAAGAGTTTTTAATACTTTTGGAAATATGAGCATTTACCTGCAAGCAGAAGCAGTTTTGGAACTGGGACAGAGAGAAAAAGCTGTGACATATTCTTAAACCATCCTAGAAAAAAAGGCAGATACAATAACATAAGCGCAGTCTGTTAACTAGGTTACAAAAATAGGTTAAAAGTTTACTTTCGCCATTTTACTGCTCTTTGACGCCATTGAGTCTAACTCTTCTTTTCGTCGATATTTTACAAGAATAAAATGTGTTTTGAATAGATACCAGAAAAATGGAAAAGAAGTCACAAATGGGGCAAAAACAATCTGTAACTTTCAAGGACTGACAGCATGATTAGCCTGGAGGCAGTCGTTCCACGGTTACGTCACCTGGCGCAAAGAGGCTGGCCTCCAAACCTGCGTAGAGCTGGCTGTCGATGTCCTCGGGTGGGGTATTGGGAGCCAAGGTGAGGTATTGAGGCGACAAGAAAAATAGATCATGTTCTCAACGGTGTTCGCCTACTTCAATTGCAGGTCTCTTATTCTAAATTTAAAATTATTTTAATGAATTTATGGTATTTTTGGCTGAAGTTTTAGGCTGAAAAATATGGTAAAATCATTTTATATTCTCGGCATGCATACCAGGGCCATATCTGGGGCAAAATCACTTCCGGAAAGCAAATGGGCGCCCAAAATAAAAGGGCGCAAATTCTCTCAAACTCGAATAATCTGGAATAAATACCATGAAAATTGTCGACAAAATCATCAAACCTCAGGATTGTTGTGGCAGGTCTAGAGTATATTCATGCAAACATTTATGACATTTTTATGACATTTGACCATTTTTTACGACATTCTATGACGAAATTTCAAAAATTCAATTCTTCATGACGTTTTACGATTTTATGAGAGAGTGAGAGGCCAGGTAGAGAACATGCTGCGAATGCGTGGGTCACGGGTTAGAATTTCCTTGGTGACATCACTTTTTTATTTCTCTAGTATCTATTTAAAAATAACATTTGCGTAAAAAATGGCGTTTGCAACAAATCTAACTGTTCCTTTTCCAGTGGCAAATTAACTGGAAGTCTGGAAATTCTATAAAGCACAGATACATACAGCTTTCAGGACAGTGCTATCCACCACATTCTTTTAAACTTTCGATGATTTTAAACACAAGCGAATTGTTTTTCCCTAGTTAAGTCCATTTCCACCGGACTACGAAGTTTAGATGTCAGAATAACGTATATTTATCACTCGCAGTTAGCAACATTTGTCAAAAATTCGACTTGCTCATTGCAAGGTTGCGATACATTTGAAAGATCTAAATCAATATAAATACACTTTTACAAATATACGGGTCGCAAAAATTTGATACGCAACTGCAGAATTGAATGTTAGATACCACAACATGGATTTTCATTAATTCTTTTGACTTCAATACCTCCCCGACAAAGATCGTTCAAAGCTAACTGATAAATTGCTATTGTAAAACAAGCGACGGATAAAAAAGGTAGAATTTTTAATAAAGTTATAAATCTTACGATAACTACAATACATCCATCCAGAGATCAAAGGCATTGACGAAGACTACAACGCAATGACTCCTCCTCTTTCGATTTTTTCCCACATCACGCACTAAGTAGGAATTACAGACGCTCATCAAAGCGCAAGAAGCTACAAATTTGTTTCACCCAAAACAACAACGCGAAAATTGTGACACGACGAACTACAGGCAACTCCTGAACTGCTATGCAATGCTAACATCCTTAACACGAATACAACCATGCACCATCATACAATTATAAAATAAACACCACTGCTGATTAACTTTGCATACGCTGAAGCACAAATTTCACTCATACGAGTGTGATCTACTAGTACATGGCTAAAGAAAGGAAACAATCTTTTGTGGAACGCATCAAGCAACTGGATCTTCGGAAAGCTGCTTGATTAAATGTAGAAACTGCTGAGTTATTAAGTTCTTTGATTAACCTCTTAACGTATTCCCTCCTTTCTCAACTAAAGGGGTCTCCCATTGTTTAGAAGACCTACGATGGACATGTATAAAATTGGAAACAAAAATGGATCTTATGCCGTAGGCTTCCATATACAAAGACGCACTCAGATTAATAGAAAGGAACTCCAATCTCCATACAGAAGGTTTTCGTGCAAATATGCGACGCTTATGGTCAGAAACTATTGCACAAAATATATTATAATAATCATTTCCATGCTGACATCCTGATTTCCATTTCAATTCTTTATCTTTGCCCATGTAGATTTGAAAAGTATGCGATGAAAAGTATTGATTCCTAATTTAAAGTTTGAAAAACTACTGCGGAATATAAAATATGTCACTAACAGGATTTAAAGATTGGAGTTGACCATCGGGCTTTCACTACCTCAGTGTGATGTGGTAACTACAGAAAATAACTTTCACACCATGAGGCTACCATCACTCAGTTGGTAAAAATAGAGAGATTTTATTACCAATTTTCCAGTTGGAGCTCAAAGGGGATTTCTAGTATTTCTAGTCAAGTTGTATCATTGCTCTTGAAACATTTGTTGTTTTCACGCTTTAAAGACCGACAAACTTGAGTTGTTGTTGTCGTATGCTTAGCTATACAGGGAGCTGATGCATTAATAAGCCTAAATACCTGTTTAGCCCGATTACTCGTCGCCCATCTTAGTTCTTACGCGTGGTGTCACTTTGAAGGACCACAAGTTCTTACCCGGACCTCAGAGGTTCATGACATGTCTCAATATAGCCGCTGTTGAGATCACCGCCGCTGTCTGCAAACTTCCAGTAACATCCGAGATCCCAAGCGTCACAAATGCTTCCACTAATCTTGTAGGAATTGCGCCAAGAGCTCCCACAACCATATGTACAATCTTTGTCTTAACACGATAGCATCTTCTAGTAGCAGCAAATCTCTCGTCATTTTGTTTTTTGTCATCTTCTTTGGTTTTGACATTCCAGTGCATTGGGACGTTTAAGTCGACAATATACCAGATATTTTTCGACTTAATCTTCACCAGTATATCAGGTTTGTTGTCCTCCACAGGGCGGTCCAGCAGTAACGGTGTGTTTCACATGAGAATCACGTCCCTATCCTCACTCTCCACCACACTCTTGGGAACATGCTTGTACCACTTGTCCGCACATGACATGCCATACTTCCTCAAAAAAAGCCAATGGATATGAGTACCCATTTTATCATGCCTTTCGGTGAATTTGTTGTCAAAGAGGGCCTTTCAAGCTCCTGCAACATGTAGAGATGTTTCATTCTCTTCACCGCAAAGTCGACACCATCGTGAGACTGGTCGCTTGTCCATTGTCCACTAGATGTAATTGAATCTCAAGGCCTGTTTTTGAGCGACACACGAAATCCCTTCGGTCTCCTTCCTTAAATGGCCACCTTTTAACCAATCCCACCACCTGTCACCAACCACATCTTCCACTCTCCGGGAAAAGTATCCATCCTGTGGTTTTTCACACCACTGCTAGATCTTCTCCTCTCTTCTCCTTCTCTTGAACTCTTTCAATTCTTCCATTTCAACCACTCCTTTCTCCGCATGCACAAATTTCAACAGCCATTCATGACGCGCCCTTACATATGCACTGAAGCTTCTTTTTCCCGCTTCTACGCATTCCTCAACGCAGAAAAGCCCTCTCCTCCATCTTCCCTTGCTATGTACAGTCTCCCAACATTTCCCCGAGGGTGTAGACAACCATTCATTGTCATCAACTTCCGGGTCTTAATGTCCAGTTGGCTCAAATCAAGCTTTGTCCACTTCAGTATTCCTGCACCATACCTCATCAATCTAATTGCTCAAGAATTAATCGCAGAGATAACATTTTCTGCATGCAGCTGAGGCCTTCATATCAATTTCACTCTCCTCATGTATTCCTTTCTCATCTTATCCTTCGTTTCTGTGTTGAGAACACCATCCAAATCCAATATTCCAAGATACTTGTACCCATTCTCATCCAAATCCTTCATCACATCCACATCCTTCATTGAGTTCTAACTAGCCAATCAAAATATACACGGAACTCATTCAAAGCCTACACAAACGTTGAATCATCATTAAACGTGCACCCCCAGATTTATTAAATTCCTTTTCTCTTACTGAGAACGAGGTTTTACGTAAATACAAATGGAATCGGTGCTCAATCCTTCCTGAATCATAAGGATGCCACGTTTCTAATCACGTTATCATCTTTAAAAGAAAATTCAAAGACGTAAAGTCACTATGACTTACGAAAGCATGGTGATTGACATCATAGACATAATTGGTAATTTAAGTATTCCCACTGGACCAAATCACTCACCTGTATTCATTAAGTTATTTTCATAGTTATAAATACTACTTTCCTAATGCTGCATCTTGTATTAATGGAAACAAACATACTTGTAAAACATTCCTGATGATCATGTATGTTACATCGAAAACTAGTATATTATAATTTAGTATACGATCGAAATCTAGTGTTCATTTTATTTGCTGTCATGCTACGTTTAAACGATTTAGCCAAGGTTTTCAAACTTATAAGTAGAATGAGATTTACACCTGGATTATCTATTGCTAGTTGTAAAGATGGCATGGTGAGACATCCTGGAGTTCTATCACAATGCATCTGCAAAGACCTTATTCTTCTGATAAAGTCTTTCTCCATTGATACGCATTAATGTACTCAAATAACTAAACAGAATTGTTAAAGACCAACTTATGCAAAATTCAACCGAGTATCTTCGTTTATACAGTTAGTATGGTGACTTCGTATCCAAATCCATAAAAGGTTTTGATACCACCCTGAAAATCATCACTGGGCGGAGAAACACTCTAAAGTAGTTTAGGCTTTGAATCCAGGTGACATATTTCACTTTTTCTAGCTTGTTTTCACATACTGAGGCAGTCATTGGGAGTTATAATCAAATCAGAGAATTTGCTTTATGAATCTCAGGGAGACCATACATTCTCGGACTTAGACAACTTGTGGCATGAATACGTTCAGAAATGGGCTCTTCAAGTTCCTCAAATTTGCGGCGAATAAACAATCTATATTGGAGCTGCAGTTCTAGCTGTGCAGTCTGTCTTCGTTTTGGTTCTTTCGTGACATTTTCACCACATATGCATGTCAGATTAAGACTGCTATCTCGGGCTGTTCCGACTCCTATCACCAAAGGGAAATTTCTATGTACCAAAGTTGCTTGCCCGTAACCAAGAAGAATGTGCTTCTATCCCACTCACATAGTAATAACTATAATTTTCTATGTTGTTGTAGTTCACAGCACGTCCGTCGCACTTCTCAAAGGCGTACTGGGCGTACTTCTCAACATGTATATTCGGTTATAAGCAGGACCGTCGAGAGGGGGGAGTACGTGGGGTTGGAGGTCCGGGGCCTGAAGGGGCCCACAAAAATTTCATTCTATGAAATACCACGGGGCCCGCGCCGGCTCTCGAAGGTCCTGGCTATAAGGAGTATGTTTCGCTGTACGCAAGTTCAACCCTCGCACCTCAGCAGGTATGGATCAATATGAAGTTAAAGCAATGAATATTTTTTGATCGCTAGGCATTTTATATTAAACTGCTCCTGTAACGGCAAATATAAATAACGACTTGCTTCAATTCTGCGGGTAGTATTCATTAACAAGTTGGAGTCCGACTTCAGCAGGCCAGAAGATTGCGTGTTTACCGCGTTTAAATTCTTAAATCAAATTTAAATATATGATCCAATAAACATAAAATGCACACGCCACTGGCGGGGATCGAACCCAGGATCTCCGACACCGAAAACGAATACTTTACCATTGCACTAAATAATACAATAGTAAAGTCGACAATCCAGGAAGTCGATCGCGAATTCTCACCACCACCAGCAACCTAATTTTTTCGTTTCGCTATGAGCTTCATTAGCGCCATTTTCCATAGATAAGTACCTAGGCAGACATATGATACTAGCAATCATGAGCTACATAGTATAGAACTCAATAAACACGTAATACATACGGCACTGGCGGAGATGGAATCCAAAAATCAACGAAAATGACGTCAAGTTTCTTATTCAATGCTACCAATCTAAATAGTATACATCACTCATATTAAATTCACTAACTTCATTATCTCATTTCAATGACTATCACTCTTACCTTCCCAGAAGTGCTCTGTTTTTGTAAGGTCTATTCTCCATTTGTATACATATTCATTCTGTCGAATGATACGAAAAATAAGATAGATATTACTACTAGCAATTACTCGATACCAGGCCCTCTTTCAATTATAACACACAGGCACTAAAGTGGTATAAAATAACTGAGCTACAATGTAAAACGAACAAAGCCCTATCCGTTCTTCGTCTTCAAAAAGATTGATGAACTTTTACCAAATTGCGGCTCCCTGGCACAATATAATGGCTGTCTCATGTCAACAATTAGTTGACCGGAAATAGTCATGGTCATCATTGCAATCACCATCATCAACATTACCAACTCATCATCAACATTACCAACTCATCATTAACATTACCAACTCATCATCAACATCACCAACTCATCATCAACATTACCAACTCATCATCAACATTACCAACTCATCATCAACATTACCAATTCATCATCAACATTACCAATTCATCATCAACATTACCAACTCATCATCATCGGCATTTTCACCACCATTATCATCTTCATAATGCACATAATCCCCACCAAGATCATTGTCATTATAATCATCAGCACCAGCAATACCACCATCAACAGCAAAAGAAGCCATTGTAAAGCAGTGCTATCAATGACTTTAGATTAATAATTTATTTAAATACAATTACTTACATTCGACTTTGATGAGGTTACTGGTTTCACTGCATCTGCTTCCACCTCCTTGTTTGCAGAAGATACATCTGTGTCTTCCTCTGGTATGGTTGCATTGTCAGATATGGCCGCTAAATCATGTACATAATCTTCACAACTCTGTCCGGAATCATGACTCGATTTGAGAACCCTGCAAGGTACGTTTTCAAGAATATGACGTCAGTCACGTTATCACAGTCTGGCAATATCACAAATTTTCGTAAACATTCTCACCTCAGAAAAAATTATTATCTAAGCTGTAAGGATATTTGTCTTATACGAAATGTCTGTCATGAAACAAAATCCTTGTGGCTTTTTCAAAACTAAGCATCTAATCTTCTGCAGAAAAGAGCAAGCTTTTGATTTTCATCTACAGCAGTTTAAGCTTTTCCAAATCACTTGGGTAACACTTCCGATAAACAGGCTCTCTAAATTATCATAAATATCCTCTGTAAATTCATAAAGATAACGTAGAAACCTTTTATCTTCAAAAGGGAAATCACATTTCCCACAAAATGTAATGGGAATATCTAATAAAATTCATGAGAAGAGATTACTAGATCTGAACAGCTGTTTATAATTTGCTGACTGTAACATACAAAAAATACGTGGTATAAGAACTGTAGAATTTGTAGCCAACATTCAGGTTACTTTCACGTCAATCTTATGAGTATAGAAAGCTTTCTGTAGCTCTAAGTTGTTGAGGTTTTAATACTGTGAACTTCCCTGAAGCAAGGCCTTGGGTAGTGCCCATGTAAATGGGAGCATCGAGTAAATGAAGACGAGACGAGCTTCCTGACATCACTTCCAGGAATCGAACCCTGACCCTCTGAAGGCAAGAAACGTATCCACCAGACCTCTGTGGCTCTACGTTGATTATAGTAAAATCAGTTGTAGAAGACAGACTTTATTCCTGAAGTCTATGACGCCTGTTTACTTTGACTTATACCCTACTATCCTTGAGATGGCATGGGTAAAACACACTGATCTCAAGAAAGGATTGGATAGAGCAACTATTGTCTGCAGAAAGTCGTCACCGCTCAAGTCATACAGTCATTTGCATTGGGACCCACCCCCAAAACCTGCCTGCATGAGCTGGAAAGCGCATTGCCAGGTCGCTGAGGCCAGGTCGGCGATCTCACTGTGGTTCTTCCTTATCACTGGAAGAAATGTTAGAGGAAAATGGAGCAAAAAGGCAGAGTACATTTGATTGCTACAAGGTCAGTGATACGTCTTCTTTCATTTACTAATCAAGTCAGATACGATAGATTGTTTGTTAATGACAATCGCACTGTCAATGTTTACTTTCAGTGTTGTCCATTAATACCAAATTTGTCATTAGATAAATCTACGTGAACGTTCCAGCAAACAAACTGGTATAGTGAATCTCCTGATATAGTCCTTCAACATAATCAGCAATTTTTCAGCAAGAAAAAAATTCAGCAAGTTCAGTACTAACGCATTCCCTACTTTGTCTTACAAAGGTCTCGATAACTGTTAATTAGCTTAACATCTGAAGTTTTCTATAAATCTTCTTCAATGTTTACGTTTTAGTAAGAGCTACACGTACACGACGTTGTTTAAGCTATAACATAGTTTTAAATAACCGATTTTTGTAGTAATGGTTGGCTGTAGTCACCGCCGACAGCTTAGTCCTTATTTGACGTCGAAGTTGGTTTCTTGCTGCAAGTTCTGGTGCAAGCACTAAACACCGATTTTTGAAAGGAATTTGCGCCCCTACTTCCCTACAATTCAGTTTCCTATTACCATGGAAAGAACTAAACTACACTACCCAAACGTATGAAATTGTGCAGGGTGCCCTCAAATATAGGCTCAGCAGACGACCTCTCAATGGACTCATCTGGGAATTCCGTAACAAATGACAATATACAGAGGGCTGAGAGAAAAACGCCAAAGTTGCATAGTAAATGGCCCATAAAGTTTATTGAAGGAGAAAAGTTTAAAATAACGAAAACTATAGTAATCGATGTACTGTACACAATGGACCTGTAAACATATTTTACACGTTAATTGTTCCTTCAATTGGCCAATTATTTGATTCCTTATACAAGCTGCTTTTTACTCAAAATTATTTACAAAATGTATTAAGTGTATAAATTGAGTACAGCAAATGCCAATTTCTCTTACATTAGAATTTGTAGTAAATTCTTTAACAAATGTAAACAAAGAGAAGTTGGAGTACGATACAATGGAAATATATATATAAGACATTGAAATGGTAGAATTCTTCCTATGACCAAAGTTGCATACATATGTGAAGATGACACAATCATTAAGTTACATGCTTTTGAATATAAAATAGAGATAAACTCAACAAAGTAGCAGTTTGCCTATTTGTATATGAAAGTAATACTGTGATTCCAAGGCCCTATTCATGTTCTTTGTGATAGATCCTTACTTACACTTCCATTCTATCTGTTTCAAATTTACGATGTAATCCTCTCATCATTTCAAGTCATTTTTGTCGCTTTTGGGAAAAAAGAAACAAACCTTAACTCATGTTCACATGATTATATGAGGTTATTGAAGGCCAATGAAGTTATGTTTCACTAAAATTTCAATATATATAATACTTAGAGCAGCTTGTTGTGTATATAGGAAATAGGCAATCTGCTTATGATACAAATATGCAACTTCAGGCACAACCAGCCACTTAAAGAACACTACTCTCTGAAGTACCAATTTTTCAACAAAGAAATGAAGCTCTCTTAAAAAAACTGTTTTACTGGCACTTTACTGATGTTTGAAAACGACAACTTTGGATAGCTTCTTTCTAAATCTTAGCCCAGTAAGTTTCTTTGTTATTTCTTTCCCCAAGTGATGCAATCTGACTTTGCAGTAACACTTAATGATAGTTTTTGTCAGGTATACAATGTGGTTGTCACCAAGGGTTGAATCAGCCATGTTGTCATTTAGATCTGTAAACAGATTCTTTAAGTTGACATCACACAAAACAGATAAAGTGTTAAGACATCTTACAATGAGAAAGATTTCCATCACTTACAGCCAGTATGCCCAGAAAGCATTTTTCTGTAGTTTCACATATCTTTATGAGACTTTCCGAAGGCTTGAATCGACCTCCTCTATCCTTATATATCACAAAGCTCTCATCACATGAATATTTGTAAGACCCAAGATGATTGCAACATGTCCCACACAAAACACTCCCTTATCATCATTATCCCAACATAACCTGCTATGTAGGAGATTGCGGGAACTTTATATTCGGAAAACTTCGATACATTCCCGGACCCACAGTAATCATGGTCTTGATTTTCCATTTTCTTCCTTGTGGGTCATATTTTCTCGTGATTGAGACCGACGAGATGGAAACTGTTTCACCACTAACTATGTAAGTACAGGATGACATTGGGTTCTTGTTCATTGCAGTTGCCATGTGCTCCTTTTATGCTGCTATGTAGTAACAACCTTTCGTACGCAGCTGTGAACAGACTGGCTGTAGGATTGTTGTTAAAACCACCTACTGATCTTACAGCACCAAAACAGAGCTCTTACCGTAACAGATATTTCAGAGGTGCCGATGGAAAGTCTTTAAATATACCTTTTGCACTTTTGACCTTATAAAGCCAGTTTTACGCTTTTTGGTGTGCATAAGATGTCCACAACCATCTCTAAGCCCAAGGATGTAAGTAAAGACCTCGTCCAGGAATGGTTCCCCATATACTTCTATTTTCTAAACGCATCGGAGATTTGAATCCCTTATCAAAAGGATTTCCAGACTTGAGCAAATCAGAAAGGCGATCTGTAACACGAATAAATTTTACTGTTGCTTCACATCCCTCGATAGCTTTCAGTCTCAGTACTTTGTTACAGTAATCAAGTGCATCCGCAACATTGGAGCTGAAGGTTTGAGCAGCAATATTGACTTTCATCTTTTGCTGGTACCATTCAATATGGCTTGTCTTCAGCTTGTTACCCAATCTCAAGCCTTCTGTTACCTGTAATTTCTGCAAACATTTTATGTATTGCTACATAATTTTACCACCATCACGTCTTTCAAAATACCCCCTTGAGCAAGTGTATTTCTAACAAGTTTCAACATATGACAAACATCAAGGAAGACATGGATTTTTTCATGTGGATTAACTGGGTTCGGAGAAGGTGGGATTAGATTAAATGGCTGCATAGATGCTCCAAGTTCAGTCACAATGGTGAAGTGACAAGATCGACCATCACATGTGAGGAGGAAATCCTTACACCAGTTTCTGCCAGTCGCTGAATACAAACATTTATCAGGTTTACATGTTCAGCACCACTTAGCCCATCTATTAGAAAGTATGCCAAAGGTACCTTCCAGCTCCCATTGACACACACTGCCATGAATACCGGTGAATCTTTGGCCACTGGCAAGGAATCATCCTACACACCATTAACAATGTCAACATATCCCTTGAATTTTGTTCCATCCCAAGAGATATGTTTCCTAATTGCCATTTCATCAAATATGAATGACCAGATGACTAGTTGTCCCTTGGCTTTTGCAGCCTCTACCTTATTTTTGATAGCTATAAATTCTGGTTCTGTGAAGCCTGGTTCAGCTGGGATCTTGCTGTACCATTTCCTTATATGCACTGGATGAGGGAGAGCAAGACTGAAAGTTTTCCTCGCATAGTCATAGGCTTTCGATGAGTTGAATCGTAATGTCAAAGCAAATGATTAAATTTCTGGAGAGTACTTGTTACCTTGAGCCTTCCACTTTTTTCATAACATTCTTTTCATCAAAGGCAATGATACTCCTGAATATGCCAGTTCCAAAATATCCTCGCATTGGGATTAAAATAAGTTTTTCCTTCTTAGAGCTTTGACTACTGTGCGTAGACAATTTACTTTCAACTTCAAGCGGCGTGATCTTTGTTGGGGTGATTAGTAAGTCTTAATGAATGTATTTGTATTTTGGGTTATCCCATTGTTTGGTTCATTACACGTGGGGAAGTCTTAATATAGTCATCAGGCAGAGGGACTTAATACATGGGATGACAATAGAATTTGTGATTAAATGCTTAGCATTTGAAAGTGGTTAGGGCTTTTATGACCAGACAGGACTAGCATATTGTCCTAGTTGCTTACGGTGGGTTGTCTTAACTTGACTTCATGGGTGCCATTGCCTGTTTTTGATGACGGCAAAGTCAAGATAATTTGTATTTTGGGGGACGAAAAGTAGGTTGGGGTAATACGGCTATGCTAGCGCCATAACCATTACTGAGTCCAGTCTTCTCAAATGGGTGGGGTCAACGATTTGTCAAGAAATCACACCAAACTAATGGAGATTGCCCTACTATTTGGAATCAACTGACTCTGGGACCACAAGAATTTAGAGGGTTTTAAAGGAAGTCAAAGGGATTATCAACTGACGGCAAAACTAAGTAAGCCAGACACACCACTTCAATTTACGTCATAATCAAAAAGACCACGATTTCAGATCACTGGGAACCTACGTTTGGAACACACACCACAATTTTTAGGTCAGACCTTTGGAAGAGTTGGGGGAGGCATATCTAGGAGATTCTTCAGTAGGGGAACTAAGACAAGAGCTGATAAACAGAATTTATGCCTTAGATCTTCTGTCTCGATCACTTATCATACCTTGTCACGGAAATAGAAGCTTTATAATTTTACAGGGCTGTCCCCTCTTTCCTTTTGATATGAATGATGACATACCGGCACGGTTTCTTTTAGGTCGTTCATTACCCTAAAATTTGTGCGCCCAAACTCATGCGTTCATGGTCAATCAATAGCTAGGCATTACAATTTTCCAACAATGCGTTGTTTAGAAAGACGTGGCAATTTTACTTAATCGCTTTTACTAGTTAAACGTAAGGTCGAAGCTTACTTGTGAAATGTCCGCTGCATCTTTCTCTTCATTTTACTTTCTTTGTCAGGATCGCCATCGTTATCACTTCTACACTTCTTCTCCTCCATGTTCTTCTTTTTTCGCTTTGTGCAACCAAATACACAGCAATGAGTTCCTCACTGTCTCTTAGACATTATGACTTCGAAATAAACAAGGGTACCAAGCAGATGGCGGCATTGAAATTTCGAGGGCTTCAGGATTGTTTTTCCTGAAACAATAGAATGCTCTATCTAATTCTTTTTTGAGATCAGTGGGAAAACAGCGTTCACCTATTTGCTGAGTAAAGTGCTTTCTTGAAGATGATGTTGATATTTGTGTTTCTTGCTGACATGTCATCTCTTGCAGTTGCCATCCAGGTCTCGGTTATGAAAATGTCCCTTTTGCTTGTTACCACATTCTAGCATCCATTTCAGAGCTGAGTGTGCTGGCGTCTGTTTGGGAAGACGAGCAATGGGATCAACCAAAGGAAGGCGCCGCTTCGTTTACATATCACGTACAGAAGATTCATTGGCCTTTTTGAGCGCCTTAATGTTTGAGATTTTGTTTTTCCATCTTTGTTAGTTTTTAAAATCTAAGGAAGCATAATAAATGAGAGCATCCAGGGCTTCAGAAATATACATACAAACTTGTATGTTTCAATTTTCAAACGTTGAGGTTGATACAATAATGGAGTTGTACAGCTAGAACTTGATTTGAGACTTCTGCTATGAGACAACTAGATCTTTATAATTGCCTAAATATCCCAGATACTTTACCAATCAAATTCAAATTCAAATTCTTCGACCGAAGTCGAGGGCGACCCGAAGGCTCCCTTTCGTATGGCTTCTGCCCGAAGGCAGGGAGGGGCGCCACTCCTCTTCCCTGTGTTTCCACAATTTGATCCCAGTATGAACTGGTTCCCTTTACCAATACGCCTATTTATATCGGCCAAAATGTTACCATCATTCCGGAAAGTCTTCCCAGATACTGGAAACCGTCCACCTTCTCAATCTTGATTTTTGTGGGCTGAACTGTATTGGCTGTTCATGCTTGACGCCAAATTCACACATTTTGAGCTCCGCACATTTAGGGATATGTAATTGCTGTGCTAACAGTATTTTGACTGTCTTTCTTGTCAATCGTTATACATTTTGTTCAAATGTTTTTGTTTAAATTTGGACCAAACAACATATTGAGTATGACAAGGGTTTAAAGAGTAGAAAACAAAAAATATTAAATAAAACAAAACCGATAAATATGGAATCAAACAGTCATGAACGAAAGACCTAATCAAAGGACCATGATGTTTACAAGTGCAGAGAGACTCGAAACTGATCGGCAGGCGTAAGTTATAAGTTTGACGAACACACTTTTGAATAACGAATTCAAGAAAATTTTTCGAAAATCAACCGGGTTGGAGTGCGACAAAACGAAAATAGAACTACCAGTATTTCACTATCATTGCTGTTGTACGTTGAAACAGAATATTTAAAAACAAAGAAACAAGTCAAAAAAATGGTAACGCATTAGAAAAGGCTGGAATGGAAGACGGCATTACACGTGCCTTTAAAGCCGAGTATCGTTCAAGACATTCAATAAGAAACCTGCTTTTTTTTGCTTCCGAGACCGCACAAGTGAAATATCGTACCAGTTCGGCAATTATAGACTTTATTTAGTCTACTGTACGTTATGAGGGAGGCAGCTCAAATTCTTTCCCGAAACGGGAACAGTAGTCTGGCTTCCTCCCCAATTCATCCATGTAAATATGAGTTATATACTATCATTTGAAAGGAAAATATCTATTAACAACAAGTTTTATTTAACATTTCGACATAATTTGATTGAGTTTCGATTTGTAACTGGAAGTTTCGAGGCTCTTCAGTTGACATCGCAGTTAGAAATGAGTGATGTCGTGGAACTGTCACAACCTTATACACCTACCACAAAAACATCCGTGAATAAATCCTCTGCGCAAAGTCAAGTTGTTTTATTGAAATAAATTTCTGATTCCCTGTGAAATGTAGCCATGAACTGCAAACAAAAATAGAGGCTGAAAAGTTTTCTTCCCATTTCGCGCACAGCATATCTTGTATGCCATTGGAATCCTCCACTACCTTTTCATTTAATTCAACATTAAAGCAATACTGATCTACAAAAATGCGGCAAGCGATCTTTATGACAGTTGCTCCCTATTAAACAATTCTTGAATTTCGTAAGGGGTGCACCTTGAAATATGAGCATTCAAAGCCTCCAAATCTTCTATCGCGTACCTTAGGACTTCAATGTGCATCTATCATTTTGTCAATGTAAATGAAAACTCTTGTCAAAACTATAAGGATAGCAAGTACAATATGTAGAACTTCTATTTATAAATCGGCACAAAAAATTATATTTTCCAGACAAGAAATCCGTCCTAAAGTGGTCGTTAACTCATTTTGTAGTGGTTTCATTCCAAATGTAACGATGCTATCATGATAAAAATAGCTATAAAATATCACAGCTGACTAATACTATTAATAAATGACTATCATCACCTTATTAATTGCCCAGGCATTGATACTCTGGCTGAATCCACATTTTTAACTTGCCCACTTCGTACACTGATACAAAAAGAAAAACGACAAGGGTCATGTCAATAAAGAGGTACAACTTGATCATACGTATTTAGCACCCCATCTACAAACAGTGCACAAGTAATTAACTGCAGTATACTGTTACTTTTTGACGGCCTAAAATATCGAAACTAAAAACAAAAACCTGCAAGTCACTTATCACATATTACACATCTTACTGTTGAGCAGATGATTAATTGCACTTGATTTAAATACTACTATGACCGCCGCAAGGTTGAGGTAAGACCGTCCGCCTTAGATTACTCGAAGCAAAATAACAAAGCATGCCATACTAACAAATCTTTAACAACTCTGTTTTATATCTCAGTTATGTATGTTCTCTTTATACATGAGGAAAGAGCTAATTCTACGTCTAGTGGTGGCAATATCTACCTTGTATAAAGTAACGAAAACAAAAATATCTCCAACAGGTTTAGATCTCAACCGTCCCTTTTTCTTTCATTCGAAAGTGGTTTCTGGTATTTCGCTAATTCCACAGCCCACGTTGTTTGCAGGAAAACCTGAGTTTCCACGACCCACTATTTTTCTTTTAAAATTGGCTCGGCTATTCATAAACTAACCAGAATGTATGGAAAACCTACTATGTATATCAATCTATATTCGTATGGATCACTTGCCTCCATTCTATAGCATTCTCTAAGGTCTTAAACACCTGTGGCCTCCCTCTCAGAAAGGACTGCATGGATGATAATGCATCAAGAGCTGTTCCTACAAGAAATCAAACATATTCATACTACATGTTATAATATAAATCTTCTGTCCTTTGGGTACTGTCGTCACTGTCGTCATTATCCTTACTTTCACTATAATCTAAAGTCTGACCTCCACTAGACGCAAACTATTGCAGAGGCCTATATCTCGCTCCTCGTTTTTTTCCGCAGCGGAATTGTAAATGAATCTCCAACAGGATCAGCGACACAGTATTCGAAACTTCAATAGGAGCATAAAAAAAGTGACCGAAGGGGAGATCCAATATTGGATAGGCATCGTAAGACATTCACATACAATTATACTCGTTACATCACAGTTACCCAAAATGACGAAACGGTCATCCTGTACAGTTTTACATGGAAAATATCCGCGTTAATCTTGCTGCTTTGGAGCGGCATTAATCAAAACAGGAAGCATGCACTCTATTGGCTTTTTATGAATCTAATTAAAACATGACTGAAATGACTTATATAGCTGTTACTTTCAACAATGAATTACAATCCTCACCGATGGATCCTTCACGAAGTTTACTACCTTCACTCAAGATGACTGCTGTGATTAGTGTCTGGCGAAAACGCTCACGCAATATCGATCCGTTACTTGAAACAACTTCCACTTTACGTTTCTCTAATTCTTTACTGAAAGAATCTCCGTGTCATTGCTCGTATGCATTTATTCTTTCTTTGATAAAATGCAACAACCACTAAATAATACATTAATCAGCCCAAGATGATCGTGGACATTGGGGTGGATATCGAGGCATTTTTACGTCAAGTAGTGACTGGAATTTATCTTAACGTAAGGCAGAAAACTACGCAAAACAGCATCTTCCATTACGTTTGATAGGAAACGAAGGTCATGTCATTGGTGAGGGAAGAGCCAGACTACTGGGGAAGGGTGAATAATAAAGAAGAAATACACGAGGCATTGCTACAGAGACTAATCCTAGTTATTTAACAAATGTACTACACAACATTGCAGGTGAGAACTAGAGTAGATCGACAAACAAATGAATGCGAAATCATTTTAAAACAGAAGCCCATTACTAGTTGGATCGGCACGGATACATGAATGGATGTCGACGTTGATTCGTGGAAATATACAGTGACATACAGAACCCCTAAATACCTGTAGACATTACAGCCGGAAGACGAACATTAAAGAAGTGAAGGGATAGGTAGATCATAGTAATCATTTTGATTGACCATTCGGAAGTTTCTGCCTTCAGATTTCGACATCTTAACTACAATTCTAACATAATGACAGAAACGGTAATTTTACATCGGCCATCAGTAATCTGACATGCGCAGTGCATCAGTCTGATGATTAGAGTTCTAAAACGTTTAAATGCTCTTGCAACATCGGTCAAAACTTGTTGATAAAATAAACACAAAAAGAGGGATAAGAACAACAGATAAGTTACTTCTTAGTACATCTAGAATGACGTCACAGACCTAACAGCGAATGCATTGCTTAGATGTGGATACTGTTTCCTCTCGCCTCTCACCTGATAACAAAATCATGGTCACCTTGCTGGGATGCTAATTACGGTAAATTATAGAATATATTTCCTATGCTAAATAACAGAGAAAATAATAATGAGGTGCAATAGTTACAGTCATACTTATCTGAAAAGAGACACACATATTTTTGCAGTTGCAAAATTCCATATCGATTTATGCTATAATACATATGCATTTTACACTTTTGGCTTCTGCTACTGCTGCTTACCTTCGACCACATCAATCACTACAAGGCCCTTTAAAGTCGGTAACAGATCATCTGATCCCACATGAACAGCAATTGCTCCACCCATACTATAAATAACGATAATAAAAGTATTATGAAGCAACAAGAATCAGTTGAAACTGAAATTCCGAATTAATATATTACGCACTATAATAGACTTGATGTTTTTCTCACGGCAGTCCGCAATATCAAATCGGTCTAGTGGCAGTTAAAATGAACTCATGCACATTACGTCTTGACACATTCAGGATCAACAGCAGCTCTTCAGTCTTGATAAGTGCCAAATAACCTGTTCAGTTTTGTTCGGGACGACTAGTTTAAATTTTGACTTTTCATAAACTTTACTAACACTTTCAGATGAGGACTTTTTATTATTCTGTGGTATGTCTGGCCAAGAAACAGGCAAGTTAACATAAAAGAGAGAACTTTGTCAAAATTTCTTTTCATGTTATAAAAATACCACTCAATACTTCGCTCTACACAAGATAACCAATGCCATTACAAGTTGTTGCGTGAATTATCCCCAGTGTGCTTTTGGGTCATTCCATGTCACTGCAACCTCACTTCAACATATCTGAGTTTTGACACCCTCCCTCTCAGATTTCCTTCACATTTGCACGAGAGGAGGAAATTGATGGGTTAAATCTAAATCCATAGTATTACTTTCAAAGTCCAAACAGTTCCAGAGATATCATTGTTTGAAATTTACTTTGATTGAGGCGAAAATCAGCTGTGGCGGCTATTTTGAATTTCCGAAAACTATGATGTTACTTGGCCTTGCATCTATTCAAGGTCTTTCTCTCCTTTTTCAACTAAACATGAATGTTTTCACATATGAAAAATGCAAAAATGGTAATATTAACCTGATTTCATAAAAACACCATCACCTAATTATTATACTACTTAAAATTTGTATAGAACCCAATTTCTATGGGTAGCCATTTCCAATATGCAAGTTCAACTGAGGTGAAAACCATTCTTGCCTTTTAAATTTGGCATATGTTAAGATCTAAGATGTATGCAGATGCTCCTCTCTTTCATTTAAAAATGAATCTACTCTAACTTCCGGTGAATATATACTGCCATGAATGCAAAGTTAGAAGGAAATGATTACAAAGTTGATCTCTTGTTCAGCATATTTTCATTGAGTTAAGACTTCGTTATAAGTAATGTGGTGTTGACAATTTCCAGATATTCCACTTGGTCCAAGATCATGGTTCCTTTTACTTACCTCCCTTGTCTGTTAATTTCTGCCATAACTTTGTCCTGATCACATTCTATTGGATTGTATAACAGCCCTTTCACACTTAGGGAGTGGTTTAATCATAGTATATACAAAGTAAGCCTTTATAGTTTTGGGGACATAACCTATATCCTTTCTGGTTTTTCAACTGAATTCTTTAGAGGGAATGCTAGATGGATAAACGGCACTTTTACGTCACTATGGTCATTGCCTATTTTGCAAACAATTCTTTTCCAATATTCTTTATCACAGTTGTTGACAATATATTATGCTACCTTCCACCTCATTCCTGGGCAATATTTTATCTGTTTAGCAAGAATTCTTGTGTTTTCTGTTGAGCTTTTTACTCGGACTTTACTCTTTAGATAGATTATTTTATTGATTCACTTTTGTTAGTTGAATTGACATGGAATGATCCTCATTTCTATAGTTTGGCACCGACAGAAGTTTTCCTAAGTGCTATACTGAATGATACTGTAAACTTCATGTTATGTTCTAAGCGCAGTAGAGCGTCAGAAAGGAATTCAGTTAAGAAAGATATTGTAGTGGAATGAGTATGCATGCCACTATACATACATTTTCGAAAAATATGTCTAATAACCATTTGCAGTGTAAACGCCGGCCCTCTGCAAAACATCAGTCCGTCGTAGATGTAACTACCGATCAAATCCACAAATATATAAAAACTCAATTGTTTACTCTTTATAGCATATTATATAAACAGATTTGGCTGAAATTAGTTTATTGTAAACAAGTATAGGATGCGTTCTCAGACAAGTTACCATAATGATGCAACAAAATCGATCCACAACAGTGCAAGGTTCCGCGTGCTGTTGGGCGCTCAAAAGTGTCTCTGAGATCACAAGGTCTGACTTTCCGTTATATTTCACTAAAGAGTTTTTAAGATTGGTATATATGAGATATTGAAAACCTCCAATGCCATATATTGTAACACCTATATCCTTGTGCAAGGTGTTCAATACGGGGGAATAGCACGTTAAAGATGTACAAAGACGTGTATGCTTATGTTAACATAGAAACACATTTAATATCGTTTTTAAAAACATTGATGAAACATGAAACGCTCAATCAAACGGAAGAGCAAAAGGGTTATAGTAACCATATCACTAATAAACAACACTTAAAGTAGGCTGAATTGTAAAATAAATAGAACATAGATTCGATTTCCACCTATGGTAACCACAAATTACGAACATATCTATCATTGATGATTCCATAGTGTTTGCACAAATGTAACTAGCACTAGCTAGGGTTACAATCATAACAAGGAAGTTAACATGTAAACAGATAAATAGCCCTCAGGAGTGGTCGGCACATTGACAGACCGCAGTCAAATAAATAGACTGGGATATGAACGTATGGAATCATTGGGAAGTACATTCAAGGTAAAGCTGCTAAACTTTTTAGCTTTACCTGTGCCCAAGTAACACTATCGGAGGAGGATCATCCCCAAATAGTGCTTCCACCACATCTGCTACGTCTCTACGCGAAAAGGGGTAGAGAAAAATTTCAGTGAACATGATAAGTGTAAGAAGAATTTGGACGGAATAAAACAGTACAACTTACTCTGTACTTACCATACTATTGAACAACAGCTGTGATAATTATCTTAATAATCGTGGCGATGGGAAGGTTCTTGGGAACAATGTATATATTATGCATACTCTGACAGAAATCATCAACATACTTGAGTAAACTACAATCAAATGGAACTGTATATTAGTCAATCAATATACAACAGGGTGTACCAAGCGCGGGAGCTCGGGGCCAGGGGCCAACGTAACTATTGTGTAAAGTGTTATTGGTCTCAATTTGATCATCATTTGTACTAAGCTTTAAAAAATGGGGATTAGCTTAGTATTCCTACATCTGTATCATTCATAGGAAATTTGAGCTAAGCCTTGAGTTGCTGGATCATTGACTGAGAGTTGCCCACCTCCAGTCCCACAAAATAATTTTGCCTGTAGTATAGTGCAATGAAAAAATTTAAGGATTACTTGCCACAGGCGAGTTGTTCACATTCCTCTTATTTAAGTAGGATCTGAATTGGTGATCTGTCAAAGTCAATGGAACTCACTGTTTCAAAGGAGACATCATGATTAACACTATCAAAGTTCTTGTTCCTAGTTTATGAATATCATTATAGTATAGATGCCATCAAAAGCCAGGAGTATTATAGACACGTACCAGTTGAGTAGTGTAGATCGGAAAGTAATTCTTTGGGTCACCTTTACGTCCATTTATAAGAGTGGATATAATTTTGGTTTTACGCTATCATTTGAAATTCTGATAACAGCATCTTTAGATTATCAAGCTCAGCTACTAGGTTTGCGTATGCTAAAAGACTACCTTTGAGACATTTTCTGGAACAGTTATCAATATCTCTTGGCTTGTTAGATTTTATTTACTCCAAGAGCTTTTTAAGCTTTTGCCATTATTGTTGCATAAAATGAGAATATTTCTTGTCCAATATTAAATTTTGTATATCATTCTTTAACATATTCTATTTAAGATTTACCACAATGCTTTACCAGATTCCTGATCAGCTTGGTTGCCATACTTTTGAAGTAATTTTTAAAAACAATAGAACATATCTCAGCATCAAACTGATGTCTGCCTCCACTTTTTAAGGAAACTTTGGGTACGTGAGTACTCGGTGATGAAATGCCTAGCAACCTCTACGTTTTCCATACTTAATTTGGCTTATCTTTTCTTTCATTCACTCTAACCATGATATAACTTTCTTTTTCGTTTCAATAAGATGATGCGCAACCTTTTTTGCATTCTAAACTATAACAGATCCGAATGCGTCCATAATTATATAATATTGAAAATGACTTGTTCATAATGCGTGGGTGACCCCTAAAGCAGTTTGGATTACGATCAAGTTTTTCTCAGTATTCAAAAACACCAAATGTAAGAGCGCGGCTCAATTAGACGAGCATGTTTTGAGAATACCACGCCACTTTTACCTTAGGTATACAACGTTTTATTATAACTTGAGAATCTGATGATTCAACCGCAACTTACTGGGCAAGAATGTCTGCTGATAAATCAGTGTCATTATCTGTTGTGGTGCATCCTGGAAAGCAAGGCGAGAACATGAATGACAGCGTAAACTGCGTACAAACAATATATCAAACAACGCCCAACCAAAGCTGTTCAATTTGCCATGCAATTAGTCACATAGTTACAATTTTACAAATTTATAATCATTAGTAATATTTGTAATGGTCAAATGTCCAAACGTTTAAATGTTCAAATAAATGTCCATGTAGGTACTGCAATTAAAGTACTATGAACACTCCACAAGGTAAACCTCAGCTAAAATCTCTATATATCAAATGCTTTACATCTAAGTGTTTCCCAGTTCATCTAATGATCTTTTTGAGCACAACAAAGAAACAATTATTGATATCTAGCGTTAAATCTTGCAAACTTTCATGGAAAGTACTACAACAAGTCTTTTTGGTAAAAAAAATTAAAGTAAACACAAAAATTTGATGAAATATTTCTTAATCCTTCAGACTTGGGATGTACCAATGCCATGGTGCATCTGAATCAGTTTACTATTGTAACAAAATTACAGCAGTGTGCACCATTCATTCTGTATAAAGCGAACAATTGGTGAGGGAACTGCTCTATCAATATCCATATACGCCAATCGATGCAACAAAGAGATGAAAAGCCAGAATGCTTTGCTCTGCTGTCATGAATCTCAAACAAGTATAAGCCATCAATACTTCATCCTTCTTACCGTGTCCTCTAATGTCCATTGCTACAATCTTACAGCTGCAAATGCTTGCAATTTCTTCCTGCAAAAGAAGAAACCCTACCCAAGTGATTCCAAACTATGATATTTTATACAACATTGGCTCAGATATGTCAGGTTGAATAATAGAGACTATAAAATAGATACTGCTCATTAAGTAAAGTACGCTACTCCAATAACTACGAAAGCGAGACACATCCTGTGTACTAACAAAACTGCCCTATTACCAAACAGTTGTAGCAATTGATATTTGGATAATAAACACAGGAAAATGTAGCTACTGATCAATATGGAAATCTATGGAACTTAAACGTCACAGTACCCATCTAGAAGTGCAAACATTTGCATCTCTTTCTACATCCCAGTATAATTAGATCAAGAAAGAGCCGCCGTGGTCTAGTGGATAAGTTCCTGGCCATCAGATCTAGAAGTTCTAGAGACTCAGGGTTCAATTCCCGGAAGGACCATTAGTGACATCATGAAGGGCATCCGGTCTTGAAGTGCTCTATGCTCCAATAACAAGTCCCATGAATATGGGCACCGTCAAACCCCATGAAAGGAATAAAAGACGTTAAACGAAGAAGAAAAAAAAGGCTAGCCCTAGTGCCCTGTTCGTGTCGGAAAACCTATCTTACAAGTTGAAAGTTGTGAACCAGTGCTTATGGTATAAAGTTTAAAAGTTGCGAGGTTGTTTTGTAATTGCATTTACATCATCTGGACTCATCCAAAACTAGCACATGGTGCGTACTGTTACTCATATACATATTCTTAGTAAATACACACCACCATAGGTTTTCATTGATTAGCATCTCCATCCTTAATTATTCAACTGTTAAGCATCTGATGCAGAATTTACATGTAAATATTACTGATTAGAAAATGTCCATCGGCATACTGTAGATATATGAAATGGGAAAAAAGTAAGTTTAGTTCCACACCAACTACTTACACAGAAAACTGCCCAAGAGAGGGCGGAAAACCCTCCTCCATGTAGTAAAAACAGAACTGGTCCCTCGTTGCCTTTGAAGTAAATTCTAAATGTCTATTTAAAACGAATCGCATCATTAAGGAGAAGTCACTATCAGAAGGGTACAAGAGCAGGTGAACTGACTATTAAGGTCTCTTTAGTGATGACTGCAACAGCTCTTCATATAATGGAGTAACAATTATGTTGGTCACGAGGTGACAGAGAAAAATGTGCAATTTTAATGACGATCAGCAATTATCATAACCGTTGGTAAAGGATACATTGTTCTTCACAGGAACGTCTTTGCACTCATCAAAGTAATTGTCCCATGGCACTGGTGAATAGTCGCGTCTTCTTTTCTGAGGAAGTTGGCTACCAAGATAAATAAGTGAGTGTTAGTAAAGGGGGTAGCATGTGCATGCAGCCAAAAGGCATATAAAAACCCAACGACAGAGGTATTACATGTTATAAGTTTACCCACTGACTATTATTAACGGCACATTAGTAACATTCACTGACAAGACGCATAAGACACAAAACACTTACAAAAGAACTTAGACATGGCTTCCTGGCCACTAACAACTTCTAGAAATCATCTGCACCAAACTCTTACACCAAGTCATATGTAGAAATACGTTTTCAGGCTGCAAGTTAACTATCTAGAGTTATGAAATTTCATGGATCATATGATGACGTGTTACTGCAAGAGTTGTGCTGGGAAGGTACATAATCCATGATCTATTACCAATCAAAAATGTTTGATCACTGCAATACAACACCAATGCTGCCTTCCGCAACCTGGGTACTAAGAGAGTAACATCTTTTCAATGTGTTTCTCGACCTTTCTAGATACTGTTTTGAGGGTCTCTACAATAACTGGTACCACAATAGCTTTAACATGCCACAGTCTTTGTGTTTCTATTTACGGATCTTGGCACTTTCAAGTTCTTCCTGCTCCTATATGATAATGTCATCAGCTCACTGGTGCTCAAATATTTTATTCGGTTGGATTGGGAAGTCCCATAAGACTTTACATTGGTCGTTTTCCTGTACTAGTTCGAGCTTTATGTAAATACCATTTTTATTTCAAACATTCTAAGACCTTTCCATTTCATGTTCATTTTTTGACTATTTTCTTTTCATCTATCTGAGCTTTCAAGTAACAAATTATTGCTTTCTTATTCTCCTCTCTGGTCCATCTCCTTCTGGCAGTATCTTGTTGATGACCAGGTGCACACTGTTCACCCATGGAGCACCTGCCATACGAAGTATCATTCCAGTTATACTTACCTCGTTTGTAGTAATCTTGTCAGAAGACATTTTCACCACAACCGTGATCTGCATTTTAACATTATCATCATAACTATTATTCAAAAAGCTTGAAGGTAATACAAAAGAAGAAAACTGCACAAAACAGCAAAAGCATTTAGGTACTAAAAGTTTTTTT
>JAAAKL020001643.1:0-29754 GCA_010016065.2 Carybdea cf. marsupialis auct. non (Linnaeus, 1758) | reverse complement strand
AAGTATGTAAGCTCAATTTTGGGAGTTTTCTCCTTCCCTTTGGTTTACTTGAAACAAGCCAATACCGTCATCTAGACGATGTTTGTTGGCTTCGGTGTTTCTTCTCCCCCTTGACTATAATGTACCCAAAATTGTGAATAATGTCGTAAAAAGAAGCCCCCATAATAGTGTTTTGGAGATAAACTTATGCTACCTTAAATATGATCCATTTATAATAATTTTTTAAAATTTTGTACACTTGATAAAGATATGTTCTTGTTAAAATTAGTGGCACTAATTACAAACTCATTAGTCTTGCAAGGAGGAAAAATGCATGCTTTATATCTTTTGTTAAAGAATTGCAATTTTAATTTCACCCTAAAAACTCAGGATACAATCTTCAAATCACCCAGTCGTCTCCTCGTGGGTGGCCAGGTGGGGTCTGGCTCCCATTTTTGAGTCAGGCCCCTTTATAAATCCCCCCGTACGTCTTCTTTTCTTTTTTTTTGTTCTTTGATAATCATGCCTTTCATTGCTTTGAATTGTCCCTGCCTAACGGGGTTTTTTTATGGGGGGGGTTGCTTCCCCCCATCATTATAAAGAAGAATAGCCAGACAAATTTGTCCTCGAGCTATGATTAAATTAATTTAAGCTCAAGTCTCACCTCAACGGTTCTCCTGAGTTTTCACCATTAAGCAGCAGTCACCTGTAAATGCTGACCCTGATGTGAGCATTCTCTTGCAAACCCAAGACGCAGTATTGGCTTAGCAAACTTGCACACTTTCTCCCTAGCCACGACGCCTGGGGGTTAGCTTACACTTTGCTTGAGTTTGGTTAGCTTTCAGAGGCACTCAAACTATCAATCCTTGTGCCTTCACCTCTAGAGCGGGACTGCATAGTGACACAATACCGAACAGTAGACATCCCAAAATTTTGGCTCGTTGTTATGGTACCGTAGCTTAGTTGCTAAGTATCGCACTTTCCGTAACTAGGGAGACCTTGGGTTAGTTTACCCCTGTAGAATCGACTGAAAAGCTTATGGAAATGAGCAATTTCCTTGAATCACCCATAAAATCTGAATATAATAGCTTAACAAGGGAGCATTAATTGATTACAAGAAAGGTCTTACAATAATGCATGAACACAGTCCTTCACTTGAGTAAACAACAATATCTGCCAACAGGGTAGACACAAACAGTAAGGTTCTCTTGAATCCTAAACTGCGTTTGACTGTACAGTATAGCACGTCAACACCTGACCATGCCTGCATTGGTTAGACGGTGTCTTATAACTGTCATCCAAGCTACCCTAACCTTGGCTGGTTTTGTACTCACTATTTCTCTGCTCGATATATCTGATTGTTTCCCATCATGTCTTCCTTTTATGCCCGTTAGTAAAATTTGTAGCAGTATCAAGTGTATTTCATTTTCTAGGCCAAGCACTCTATTTCATTCTGTGCAAATGATCAAAACATTGTAATCTTCATGACTGCGCACAATCTCTTATTCTAACGTGTTGGCAGAATTAAATATCTTCTAAATTTTGTAGAACTCCATGTTACACTTAGCTTCAGCAATTTTTCTGCATTCCGACATGAAACCATACATGTTGCAGTAACCCATTTCCGTCCATGTTTGGCATTTTCCTGGCTTGAGCAGCAATCAAGGGCGACAGAAAAGTATATACATGGCTGCGTTTCCATTGAGCCAGTCCTTTTTGTGGTACAAGTGCTTCTGAAAAGTCTTCATTAGTAGTTGAGGTACAATGTGTCTACATAACAAACTCCCGTTGTCACGAATATCTGCCATATTTCTGACCGAATATCGATAACTGGGCTAGAAGACTCAAAACATGGATTCGAGTACTGGAAGACAGGGAATCCGGGGCCAAAAGTAAAATCACGATGAGCTGCTGCTTTCCTGGTTGAGCAAAGGTACCATTTTGTGATTGTGGTAAGCTTCTATTGTTAAGCAGGAGTGACTTCTTTAAAAGTAATGCCATAAGTTTGAAGCAGAAGAAGGACTGAATAAATCGATCAATGACGTATACCCATACGATCATCAAATTACTGATTTCACAGCAATTCTTCTCTTAAGATCCGCGAGTACCTGCACGAGACAACTGTTATTTGGAGGGGAAAAACTTTTCCATTTTGAAGAGAGTTAGTTTTGGAAAGTTTTAGTCCTGCTGGACAGGAAGAGCAGGATCCTCGGCTTAGCTTATGCTGTTGACATAGTGGCATTGATCACAACTCGCTACAATATTCACACATTCGATCAATTATTCGAGACCAGGCTTCTCCCATTAATTAATGAAAACCATTACCAGTATTGCGCGAAAGCGTTACTCCCGCAATATTGAAATTCACAGTTCACAATAAATTCAATATCTTTATGACGTTTTTTGATCTGGATGGTGTCTGCAATGTGTCTTTTATAAAAAATTGGATTTTTATTTCGGGAATACAGGGTACTACATCCATAACGGCATGTATGTCTTATTAAATTACTGATAACTAATATAACTGAGCAATCAGGAGAAAATAAAGTATTCTTTTCTCTTCTTTAATATGTTACCCCTACCTCTGCTAAGAGTGCATCATTTTAGAATTTGAGAAGGCGCGTACAAAGCCAGGGCGCGTAAGGCGATTAAAGCGGGTAAGGTGATTAAAGCGCGTAAGGCGCGTCCTTAAGCACACTCTTCTGCCAACAATGAAGCATTAACTAGTTGAATAATTAAATAATAAATTTTAAAAACTACCTTCAAAAACTCCAGGGGACTGAAGTCACCGTATCTCCCCACTTCGTAATGTCCCACCGTGCGCAATATATCGATAACCAAAATTTAAACTCGAAGTTAATTGCTAAAATTTACTTTATCATTTCATCTCTGCATGACAACTTATATATTAATTTAACTTTAGTAGATTCTTACATATCAAATACTAACCAATGTCCACCTAGAAACCTATAGCAAAATTTTAATTGATCTAGTGCTTATCAAATTCGGCTAAGCGGCAGATAATAAAAACCGACTCGAGTACTTGATCTGGTCTGTGAGATTATCCTCACTTAGTTTATTAAATATTTAGCCGTTCAATGTTGATGGTAATATCCCAGTTTCATGAAATATAAAAAATATGATGCCTCAAGAACCAGTCGCCATTTCCAGGAGTCTGCCATTCCTACAGCTTTCTTGCTACATGTTTTGTTCTTGCCTTTTACCACTAGTACACGAACAGCTTCATTACAAGTTCCATCTTCCAAAATAGGCTTTCTATTCTAGTGAACAAGCTACAATCATGGTCAGTTAAAAGAATTTTGAAAAACATTAAAGAGAAAGATGTTTCTAACGGATACCACGATACAGGTATCGTGGGCGTTTAAAGCATGTTGAAAGATCCTGTTGCTGCAGTGGAACTGGCAGATGTCGAAGACAGCAAACAAATTAAAATGAGCAGAGGATAGGGGTTTGTAAGAAATGCGTCTCCACGAGGCTCCATACTTGAATAACTTGTTTAAGTGTTTTCTCTCTATTTTGCACTATCATAGAGTCGAGTTAATGGATGATTTATGTCTGCCTTTAACCTCGAAGTAACTCGCATCACTTCACTTCACTCACTACAGTTTACGCTAGTGGCGCAGAACCTGGATTGTAAGTGTATGTGGCTTTATATATTTCCACAGGTAAAAAGCGGCATTTTAGACAAGCTTATCAAAGCCTTTTTGACTAAAACCTCTGGATTCATCTTCACTCCCTTCAACCTACAAAAAGGCTTTACCGTGTCTTTACAATTGAAAGGAAAGGAAATGCACAACTAGACATATCTACAAATAATGTTTTATTTCAGAAATAAGAAACCGTTCCAGAAAGGAGATGTACAAATAGGTGTTCTTATGTACGTCATATCTGAAAATAAGTGTTCTTTTCTACATCACATCTAAAAATAGGTGGCCTCTTCTGCAACAGATCTGCAAATAGGTGTTCTTATGTACATCATATCTGAAAATAGGTGTTCTCTTCTACAACAGATATACAAATAGGTGTTTTTTTCTACAACAGATATACAAGTAGGTGTTTTTTTCTACAACAGATATACAAATAGGTGTTCTTTTCTACATCTTATCTAGAAATAGGTGGCCTCTTCTGCAACAGATCTATAAATAGGTGTTCCTTTCTACAACGTACATAGAAATAGGTGGCCTCTCCTGCAACAGATCTTCAAATAGGTGCCATTTTCTAGTATAAGAGAAAGAAGGAGGTCCATTCCATTCTAATGATTTATTTCCGAGGATAGACACACGAACTAAATTTGAGATGGAAAGCAATTCCGCAATTTCTTCTGTTTTCCTGTTAATTACCAGAAACAAACTTTTTTTTAAAGTTTCAGGTTACCAATTGCTTATTTTAATAATGTCCTTCTCGACCTTTGATTGTGTACCCTTTTGGACGCATGATAAGAGCAATGTATACGTTAACCTCTGTATCTTAAGTAACCCCTTTATTTGACTGGAATCAACTATCTATGCTCCTCTGAGTTTTCTAAAGCTACCAAAAATTGATTCATATGAATAACAGTGATAATCACATAAATTGTTTCCTGGTATACATGAACACCCTTTCTTAGTACTGCTGTATGTACCTAGGAGACGTCCAATGTGTTGCAATTGCCCCCTTTCAAAATATTTATCCTATGTCACCTTTTATATGTGAAAGTATATTTCCTGCTCGAACACACAACTAACTTTAGATATTTTAATCAAAAGAGTCTCTTGTGGAAAGAAATGTCTTATCTTCTATTAGTTAATCCTTTGGTGATCAGGTATTTTTCAGAATCAAATTCTTTTGACTTCAGTGGTATAGTGAGACGTGCGTTCGTAGCTTCGCCACTGCACTTGTAATGGTACTGAACACCGGTTCACCTATAGAAACATCCTTTATAACTAAAATGGTAAATATGTTAGGTTTTATTTGATATAATTCTTTGGATATAAGCCTTATTGTCTACCAATGTCATTGCTGAACGCTAGTGAAAATTACAACTTTGCAGCTTTCTATTTTTTCCTTTTAGGATAAATTTGAAATTTATTTATCTGTATAAAGTACACTAAAAACAAAGGGATCTGAGCATTAATTAGGTCTAGCTCGACGAAGCGTTTGCTTAAATTGGATATTTAACCATGAAAATAGCCACGTTTTTGTCATTTTTCGATCAAGTTACCATTTTTCAAACGCACAATTAGCGCAGATCTGACGGAAACATCAATGGGAACCAAGTATTTCTAAAATAGGGGCTCCAAAAGTCCTCTCGCCAAACAATTCAGGAATAGGTTATTAACGAAGCGAAGCAACAACAAATTAGCATAAATCCTCAGCTTAAGTTGGTTTCAGACATGTCCATCCATTTACACGGGTGATTGAATAGTAGCGGAAGGAAGGTTGAGATACGAAGTTTTGATCATGATAAGATTAGTACTGTACTTCCCTGATTCCTATTTTTGCTTGTTAGTGAATACAAATTTTCTGAATGTGAGATATAATCGATTCATAAATTAGCACTCGCTTATATATATGCATATTATTCGGTTACTACCCCTTCCTTTTTTTGTCTTCACTTTTAAAATACATTCTTCCTTATTGTATCATTTTGATTTGAATGATGTTATCAAGTAAAAAATCCTCGTAACTTGTATAAGAAGTGGTATTAAACGAGGCACCGACGAGGCATGGGTGCCTCTTAAATAGGAATTGAACGACCTCGCTACTTAGATTTCAAGGTATGATATTTAAAGATAGGTGCAAACTGGTGATTATTTTTTAAAATATGCGAGGCTAAGCCCGTAATAATTCTAAGATACCTAACTTACTTGGTGCGTCTTATCTTTGAGCCTACCCCTTATCTGCATACCTACATGTATAAAATATGATCAACAGATTCCTGTAGTTTGTATCTAGACAGTATTTTCTCGTTAAAATTGTTTGAACCGCAATTCTCTATACTTTGAACTTTTAGGGGACTGGTGAAATGTCTGAGTTATCAAGAGATGACTGTAGATACACCGGTAAAGGTAAAGACAAATTTGATCGAACTAGAGCTTAGTTCAAATATATCAAAATTTTTCCCCATATAGAAAGTTGCTTCCTATGCAAAGTATGTAGTTATTTAGCCTGCAACTGATGTAAATACTGGAAAACTGTAACTAGTCTAAAGTATTTTCGGTTCAAGACCACCTGGTAAAATTTAATAGTCTGTTTGCCATAACAACAATGCAGAAGTATGCTTCCCTCTTATGTCGATACAGGCTTCTAATTTGTTTCTTATAACTTTAAGCTGCCTTACTTTCATATCAGCTTCAATAGGTAATTGTGACCGGCACACGAAGGAATTAAACTTTTGCAAAGCAAACTGGGAAACTTTTTTAGGACTTAACAATATTCAAAGAGATAGCAACTTAGACCTCACAGGAGAGACAACTCATCGACCTTCATCTTAGCCGAAATAGACGGGATATCAACTCCAGCTTAGAGAAAATATAGGAATAGAACAACCACCGCTACCATCTGGAGACTCGAGCTGGAAAGCCAGCAAGAAAGGTAGGAAAGTAGTTCGTCAAATCTCTGCTGGTCAGATGTTCCAGTCATATGAAAAGCGTTCCCTGGGCAAAGATATCTCTCTATAGACGCACCACACGCACCACTACACGCATAAAATCTTTACACTGACCATAACACATAATTCATGACGTCATCATTTACTTGGGTTTTTTAGTTATCCATAATCTAAGCTTATTTTCAGAAGAATTTACTGACAAAAGACAAATATAAACTTAAGTTATTAAAAAAATCAACACGTGAAAAACGCCGGGTCGCGACGAGATTAAAAACCCTTCATCTCGCTTGTTTGTCAGCTCATTGCCTCCATTTGAGTCAGGTCAAATGATGGAAAAGTTGCGGACTGAAGACAGCTATTTCTGCATAAAGAAAACAGATACTCTAACGCGATGTGAATATTTTCTGGATGGGAATATTGAATGATAAATATATATATTTCATACTTTTCTTAAAAACTGATAAATATAAGGTTCTAATTACGTTTTCCTCTAATTATTGCAGTTGAAAATTGCACTTCTTAGATCTCAGATTTGTACTAATTCGTTGGTCGATATTGTCGAATTTTAATTACAAAAATTGCCAGATGTAAGTGGTATTAGGGAGAGACATCGTGGATTGACAGCTCAGGTCAAATGAAAATGAGTCGGCTCAATATGTAAGACTCTAAAACTACAACTAACACATTACTGAAACAAAATATTCCCTTTTAATACTATAAGCGTGAAATTTATAATGTCCGCATGCCTGCTTAGCTCCCATTGCTGGTGAAAGGTCCTACGTATCCCTGTAATTAAGGATTTAAGGATTATGGACGAACTTATGGGAAAATGAAGTGGCTCTTGATAAAACTCTGATATTCTACCGTCAGACCCACGCATTTCTCGCCTAAAACTATGCGAGTTCTGCAGCTGGTCTTATGTAGAAAAGCTGTTAACTCCGAAGCAAACTGTAAGAAGTGTGAGTCTATGTTCTTATTGTCAGGCACAAACTTGTTAATCTGAGTTTTACGAGTCCGGGGGAGCAAAATGTAATCATACGACATGGACTTACGGTGACTTCAATAGACCCTTCTCTTCCTAGGTGTCCTCTGAAGCTGTAATTTCAAACACGGATCTGCTACATCCTTCGAGTAAAAGCAAAGGAGACGTTAGTTGGTGACAAGATAGATTGCAGTCGTTATTCGCAAGATAGCGCCAGATACCGTATCGCTTGCAACTGGCACGAGATAAAAGCCAAATTTCATAAGCAAAACAGCCTGTCAAGTTGTATTGGTCCATGCACAACGTATCAACCATATGTGAGCACAAGGTAAAATCAAGAACAAGAGTTGAACGTGTCACCTAAATGAGGAGTTGGAGAGGATTTGTTTATTGGGTAGAGATCACTTTTCATCTAAGCAGATAGTGCGACACATAAAAGCAAAAGAGAGGTTCACTGGCGAAAAGTTGCCCTTTGAATGTAAATTCAGGAGTTCTATTGCAGGTAAGTTCATAAAGCTAGGTTCTTAATCTCCCTACGTCTTGACCAGTCCTTTACATGGTTTTGTTGTGGTAGGAGAATTTCTATTAATAATCTTAGTTTGTCTCATCCTCAATGTAAAACTGTATTGCACACATATTTCATTTAAAGTTGGTATCGATTTCTAAATGTTTATTGCAATACATTTGTTGCGAAGCTAGGTTATACAAGCTATGTTTACAAGACTTTACTTCATTTGCTTGGTAATATTACCGGCAAATAATAAATAGTAAGCATCAGAAAAATTGAAGAAAATTGATCGTGCATAGACAAAATGCAAACAATGTCATTTCGAGGATACCTGTTATTGTAAACAAGAGTTCTTGCTACTTATGGATTTGAAAAGAAACTCTTTGCGCTAATAATGAGCACATTAGCGTTTAAACGGAATGTTCTATATCTTCTATGTTTTCTATATTACTTATCACGGAGAAAAGGCGATGAAATGTTTTCCGATCCTTGTTACAGTCCTTACCTTCAGAAAATTTCTAAACTGCTTTTAAGTTAGGCATTTTATTTTCGGATATTTTCGATTCACGAGAGAGAATCTGTTTTGTTTCTACCCCTATTATCTGATTAATTTTTATGAACCCATCACTCAAATGTTTTTAACCCTCTATCTTACATTTTACCTCGTGAGTAAATGTAAATTGTATTGAAAGAAAAGTCAAACTAATTTTTTTGCAACTTTCATTTTCCATAATTAGCCTTGAGAAAGAGACTGCTGTTTGGAGGATGCTTAGATTTGTCTTGGCAATTTCTTGTTTACTACCTCAAACACTAGACCAATATGATCCCGAGGGATCCTTTTTTAACGTATTGCCTAAATCTTTAAGCGAAAAATCGACTTAGTGATTTAAAGAAATTGATTACGATCCGGAAATTTAAGTGTCAGGAGAGCGCATCTTTATAGTTATAATGTTTCATACAAAGACATTAGCGGGTTTTTTGTTCAAAATTTTCAGATTGCCCTGTTTTGAATATCTTTATGAATTAATTCTCTAGTGCTAAATTTTCAAAGCTTAATCTAGTATTATATAAGTAACGAATTCGACCGCACCTATGTTTTGTTATGATTGCTCAGCCTTGTTCACTCCATTTGGTCCCATTTAGCTTTATTTCTAATAACTTCTTTCCGAATTGGATAAACTAAAGTCGCAGTGTCACTTATTAGGAAGGTACTACATAAATTATTGCGTACTGATATCAAAAACATGGTCAAGAGGTACATTGGTTAAGAAACTAACAATATCGATATATGTACGGCCTTCCCAAAACTTACAAAGAAGGGACACCATTACGACCAATTTTGTCAATGATCGGTTATGCTCAACACGAATTCGCAAAACGGTTATCTGAGTTGCTTGAACCAGTTCTACAAAAGTACTCTTCTTTGATAATCAAGGACTCTTTTTCTTTCGTCAGAGAACTCCTTACCCTTAATTGTAATTTGTCTGATATAATGTGTTCTTTCGATATTGTTAGTTTGTTTACCATGTTTTTGATATCAGTACACAGGGATTTACAATGGTAATCTACCAGCCCTAAATATTGGAAAACAACAATTTACAGAGCTTCTCCAGCTGGCAACCAGCTCGGTAGAATTTAGTTTGACGATACGTTATTGTAGCTTGCAAGTTCCAATTTTCATAATTCTACTTAGGTGCTTTCATAATTGATGACTTTGACTATCTCTCAAAAAACTGCAATTTCAACTAATCAAGAGTGAAGTGGGGGATGCTCCCCAAAGAGTTATATAATCAACACTCTTAAACACTTTCTACTTCACTCAAAAGTAGTTAAATGTTAATATAATGTATGACATATAGGATGCAAGGATAGAAGGTTTTCCTTGTCTCTATATCGCCCTATACATTTTCTCTCAGACAAATTTTATAAGTTTTGTCATGCTCCTCAAATATGACTTAAAAGGGCTCCCAGAAAACCTACTAATAAAAACATGACAAAAGATTAAAATTATTGGGTTTCATTTCTCGCTTAGTGCAAACTCGAAGAAATTCTACAGAAAGGTGAAAATATCAACTCCAGGATTCAAACCCGGGCCCCACGCAATCGCGCACCGAAGCTGTGACAATCAGTGTCAACTACAGAGAATTTACTCCATGCTAATCGAGATATATTACTTGCTTCAAATTCTAATTAGCTCTTCGTGAACGCCAAGATTATTTATGAAATATCAATAAGCTACAGCAGCCCTTGTTTGTAGTAGCAAGCATTGGTAATACTCCACGATAGTCTTCAACCATAGCCTTTCACGATTGTTTTTAAGCTACGTAGTAAAATGTAATTCGATTCAATTATCTTTCAGATGAGTACCATGGTTACTTTATTTGAAGTATCATCTTGGTTTTATTCGTACTACCAACAATGGCTTCCAGAAATCGAATTAAGGTAGCTTTTCTGGTTCTCTTACACAGTTATACTATCACACCTAACCTTACATTGACGATAATTAGTTAACAGTCTTGGTCCTTTTCGAATTCCAACAACTTGACTACTAAAAGAAACCTTAATTTCTTGCTCTTGTCATGTTTAAGAGAACATGTATTATAAGTCGAACATTCGTTCACTGCCTGGACCGCCTTTCGTTATACTGGGTAGTTTCAAGATTTTCTTATTCTCTTGTGCTGAATCTGAGGTACATTGATGTAAAAGCATTACCGTCGTTCTCCGAGCAACACTACAACGCCGATTCGCGGTATGCAAATGTTTCAAGGGTTTTTTGGATTATTCTTTGCGTTGGAATTGCTCGAGCAGTGTCACAATTACATGACCGGATTCTTGTTGAGTTTTATGAACTTTGCCACCAACGTAGGATTGATAGTTCAAGAAAAGTTACTCCTGTCTGTTTCAATAGCAGTATATCAGTGTGTTTTCCCATGCTATTTGTAGACAAACAGACTCTAAAGGAGTTCTCCTTACTTATTCAACACCAATATAAGCACTCACAAACCATAGAATGCTGCCTAATTTGTTTTTAATGAGTAGGTCTACAATATGGTAAAATTCCTCTGGAAAAGAGGTACTTCAATAATAGTGGGGCTTTTAAAGGGTGCGCCCCTCCTGGGCCAAATGACTCTTAAGGTGTTCTATAACATCTTACATCGCTAAAGGAGAGATACCTGCACTTTTCCTTTAAATTTAGGGGCAACCCACAATTTAGGCACAGGATATTAACAATGGCCCGTACGCCAAGCCCTCAAACTATTACTGTTTAATTGACGAAAGGTCTCCGAACAACACATATCGTAATTACATCAAAGTTTAAAACGCTTTCGATAACCGTTGTAAGCACTAAATCGGTTCAAGGTGCCATTAAATCACCTGAATCGTGTCTAAAACGGTTGTGAAAACCGTTGTTGTTTGTACCGGTTGTGTAGGTGGTTTCCATCTCCTCTAAAGTCATCTAACGATTTCTTATAGTAAACCTCGCGAAAGCCAATTAGATTTATTCATAAATCATTCTGTGGCAAGAAGTCTTGTCGACTTTTCTAGCCTTACCTTGACCTGTAATATTAAACAGCTAGCAATAAACGCTGCATCGGCACATCATTGAGGAAATAAGAATGAGAATTGTCAAATACAGATTTGGGGAACAAGGTATGCGGGTATATTTTAATGGGGCTAAAAGGAACAGCCATGTTTACAATTAGATCGATAGAGAATTGTTCTGAGAAGCTTTGACAGAAGAGTCCATAAATGCCCATCAAAACTCAAGTCCCTAAAGATTGAATACAAACCAGAAAAGCGCAAACATTCATGTTCAGGTGCAACTTTAACTATCACTTTTAAGTACTTCAAAAAATGGAGCAGCTTCTGGGGGAGAAGCCATCATCTATGCCAGCATGCACATTGGACATTTTTGTGAGCTCTTGAATTTGCAGAGGGATCACAACGGCAAAACTAATCGACGTCTTCAGCTTCTTCAATCTTAACCGGCACGTAACTTGACCTAAACGATGACCTTTGTAAGAATTGCATTCTTTTGATGAGAGACTGAGAGAGTAGAATAAATTCTTCACGCTGCTGTCGTACGCCATTATGAATCTTATTACAATGAGGGCTATGCGAATCGATCTGCAAACGGCTTTAGTTCTATCGGTTTCATATTTGTTGTAACTGAACCCTTTCTAGAACAGATGTTGGTGTGAACAAGGCTATAATGTTCTCTAAATCCTTGATATGACTTTTGGCCGTCTGCCCTAAGTAGCTAAGTGTGGGGAAAGGTTCTAAATTGTCTGCAGGTATTCGGCTTTATCAGAGAAAGAAGGTTTAATGGAGTTGAATGGTTTTGAAAGCGGAACCCCACCATCATAGGCCTCCGTCGGTCATAGTTGACCATGGATAAATCATCCTACTTTTATTGGTTGTCTCATCGCCTGGGGCAGCGTTACTTGTGGCTATAGAGACCGATGCGAGAGTGACAGTCTCTGTCACAGTGAACACATCTCTGGGTGGTCTCTGATCTGTTAGAGTTGTTGCGCTCCTTTCTGCGTTCCCGTTTGTCCGTTAATTCGTTCATTAGCCTCTCTTCTCCTGACTTGAGATGTTGCTTCAGGGTACTTCGTCACCTTGCACGATCATCTGCAAGTCCCTCCTAGGCCTCGGTGTCTATGTGGAAGGCTCTCATGTCTCTCTAGCAGACATCCATGAACCGTAGATGTGGGTGGCCGACACTTCTCCTCCCAGTTGCCAGCTCTCCATAGAATAGGTCCTTTGGGATGCCACCATCATCCATACGGTATACGTGGCCTTCCCATCATAGTCTGCGTTTCCTGAGGAGAGTGTCCATGCTCGGAAGGTCAGCGCGGGACAAGACCTCGATGTTTGGTATTTTTTCTTGCCATGATATGCCCAGGATTCGGCGGATGCTTTTCAAGTGGAAGGTGTTAAGCCCTCTCTCTCGCCTGGCATATGTGGTTCATGTCTCAGTGCCGTACAAAAGTGTGCTGATGATACAGGCGTTGTACACTGACAACTTGGTCTTCACAGTCAGCTTAGAGTTCGTCCAGACGTCGTGAGGAGTCGTAATGTTGCAGCTGCCTTCCCGATTCTCTTGTCAATCTAGGTTTCCAGGGAGTAGTTGTCGGTGATGGTGGAGCAAAGGAACGTAAACTGACGGACGACATCAAGGTTGTAGTTATCGATGGTGATGATAGGTGGTGCCACTATATTCTGCCCCAGTACATTGGTCTTTTTCAGGCTGATGGCGAGCCCAAAGTCGCTACAAGCCTGGGAGAACCTTTCCATCAGTGATTGAAGTTCTTGCTGGGCATGGATGACAACTGCTGCATCATCAGCAAACAGCATGTCTCTGTTAAGGACTTTCCAAATCTTGGTCTTGGCTCTGAGGCGGGCGAGATCGAAAAGCCTGCCATCCAATCTGGTTTGTAGGTGTACATGTGCCAAAGGCGTGATTTAGCATTACAGCGAAAAAGATCCCAGAGAGTGTTGGAGCAAGGATGCAGCCTTGTTTGACACCACTATGTACGTTGAAAGGCTCAGAGGCGTTGCCGTTGAACTGCACTAACCCCTTCGTGTTGGAGAGGAAGGATTTCATCACACTTTGCAGTTTCGGAGGGCACCCAGTCTTGCGGAAGATCCTGAAAAGGCCGTCTCTGCTGACCTTGTCGAATGCCTTGGTGAGGTCGATAAAGGCAACGTACAGGGGAATGCTGTTCTTTGTACTTCTCCATGAGTTGACGGAGGGAAAAGATCATGTCCACTGTTG
Source organism: Carybdea cf. marsupialis auct. non (Linnaeus, 1758) (assembly GCA_010016065.2). NCBI lineage: Eukaryota > Metazoa > Cnidaria > Cubozoa > Carybdeida > Carybdeidae > Carybdea > Carybdea cf. marsupialis auct. non (Linnaeus, 1758). The sequence continues at coordinate 15,893 of JAAAKL020001643.1, read as the reverse complement.
ACCTTTCAGTACGAGAGCAGCACTGCGACTCAGGGTAGACACGCTCTAACAGCATTTGCATGCGGATCAGGATGACCTGAGCAATGACTTTGCCAACGATGATGAGGAGTAAGATACCTCGGTAGTTGTTACAATCACTTCTCTCTCCCTTGCTCATATAGAGGGTGATGATATTTGCGCCCCTCATGTCCTGTGGTACAGCTCCCTTTTGCCAGCACTGACAGAGGACTTCGTGCAGAGGATAAAGGAGGGAAGCCAGTGTTTACAGTGCTTGACAAAGTTTGAGGGTATGTCGTCGCTGCCTGGGCCTTTGCCTGAGGCCAAACTGTCGATGGCCTTGCTGAGCTCTTCTGTGGTCGGTTCTTCATCTACTATTTCCATGACCGAGGGACGTTCGATCACATCGAGGGATGATGGGCCCACAATGTTCTCCCTGTAGTAGAGATCGAATTAGCGTTCCATCCATCTCATCTGGCCTTTGCCTGCAATCACTTCCCCAGTGGAGTTTTTGAGGAGGGCTGTCTTGCTCTGGACTGGTCCCAGAGCCTTCTTGATACCGTTATACATTCCTCTGATATCTCCGGTTCCAGCAGCCTTCTGGGCATTCGCACTCAGCTCTGTCCAATATTCGTTGACACAGCGTCTGGCAGTTTGCTGAACCCTTCTTCTCGCAGTCCTGAAAATCAGCAGGTTTCTCTTTCTGGGTGACTGCTTCTACGGTGCATGGTGTCTTGGAGGACTTTCTAGGTCTCCGTGGCAGACTTTCCAGGTTGTGAAGCAATAAAATCTTGCTGGAAAGCTTCAGCAAACTGTTCCACAGGGTGTGGCTGAGACATCCTGCTAATATCAAAGCGGGAATTCCCCAGTTTCTTGGTGCGATGGAAACTCTTTGGCTGCATCCTGATCTTGCAACATACCAATGAATGGTCTGTGTCGCAGTCCGCGATGTGGTAAAGGCGTGTGTGCAAAACATTCTTGATGGCGTCTGACAAGGGTCAGATCTAGTTGATGCCAGTGTTTGGAGCGTGTTTGTCTCCAGGAAGCCTTGTGTTGTGGCTTGGCTTTGACGTAGGTATTTTGATGCAGAGGTCATGGTAGGTGCACATCTCCAGCAGACGCTGTCCATTCTCATTCATTTTGCCCACACCAAACTGACCAAGGCAGGAGGCCAGGAGGCATCTGCAAAGCCTACTCCATGCTCTCTGTGTTAGTAGGAGGCCTTCCCCTGTCAGCAGAAAGTGAAATCTTTCTCCCGAAATGTGCCCGAGTCGTCCCTCCGTGTTTCTTGAAGGATGGCTATATCTACATTCCGTGTCTTAAGTTCGTAGTTTATAACAGCTGTTTCCCTTAGGCCTACCGTTCGGATAACTCCAGATCTCCATACACCCAATTGAAAACAGACCGTTCAGGGACAGCACCTTACTAGCTGGGGGCTGTCCAGCTTAAGGCGGGCAGTAACTGTCCATTGAGATCCGAGAATCGCTCCCACCATCGAGAGCAACCCCTGGCGCTTTGCTCTACGCTAGTTGAGCAGTAGCTTATATCCAATATCTGCTGCTCCCCGTGGTGTGACAACGCCAACGGTAAAGCTGGAGATGTCTCTCCAGGTTGTGTGTGAAGGTGTTTAGGTGATTAACTGAGTGTTAGGATTTAAGCCTCGGCGCTGTGAAGCGGAAGACAGGCTGTTGCCCATGCAGCATGCCTCCCCTCTCTATCTTGCTGGTCTATTAAAAGGAACAGCAAGTGTGTTACAGTTTGGCACCAGCACCGTCGCAGGAGCTGACAAAGCGAAGTTAAAGAAAACTATTAACTGCCTTAGGGACTCCAACTCCTGATTTTTCCTGGAGGTTTACTCCCAAAGCTTTTTCCATAGTAGGATACCGCCAGAAAGCAGTGGGGGTTTGGAATCGGAGTTTCCCTTCTCCTAGACAGGCTGCCTTCCCAGGCTGACGAGCCCCATCTGCTCCAAACTTTCATTTAACCCATGACTGGGACCCATCCAGGTGCTTCCACTCCGGGTCAGAGCGGACATGGGAGCAAATGGTGATTAAGGGGTAACTCCATTATCCCAATAACTCCAAAACTCCCGAACAGGAGCCTCACCGCCGGTTGCAGTTTAACGTCATACCCAGGACCTCAGGACGAAGGACTTGAATGATTTTGAAAGTGGTACCAAGAGTTAAATGAATTACGTCTGTCCCTTAATCACAGGCACGTCCAAACCCATTTCTTTGCAGGCTTTGTATTACCATGCCTCCATCGCCTAACGCCAAATCCACAGGAATACAGACTAAAAGAAGTAAAGTGATCCACTCTACAATCATGTACGACTTCCACAGACATTGGGGTATAAACAAAGTTTCTCCAGGGTTGACGAGCTTTCCATCTCCAGCTCAAGTACTGCAGGGCTAGAGATAATTCCTATGTCCCTAGTATTTCAATAGGGTTTGAATCCAACTCAAAGGATCTTTGACTTAGTAGGAGAAGTTTTGGTGAGTCTGGAACAGAGTTCACAGTAGACTGGAATAAGCCAAAGCCACTTTACAATTACTATTCCTACAATCACGTCAACTTACAAATCTGTTCACATTGAACGGACGTCGATACCTCTTTCCGAGGGGAAATCCTGTTTAAAAGCAAGGTCCATCCCTTTAACTGTGTCGAAATGGCTCCTCGCATGACTTCAGCAAGTGCACTGGCATTGATTGTCTCTTTTTTTAAACTACAACATGGCATGTTTCATGAACTTTTTGTTCTTGCTTAAATCCCGACGGCAAATGTTTTGGTGGACGCCAAATTTTAGAAGCGAGCAGATTCTGAATGTCTCTCTCCCCTCTCCCAAAGACACACTAAATACTTGGTTATTTATGATCAAATAAAGGCATTATATACTTATTGCCCTTTTCTATCAGTTTCTGGAAAGTACTACTTTATCGTCCTATCTCTGCTACTAATAACAAAAGATTATTAATTTTTTGCAGTCTAATTATATGCAATATATTTATGATAATCAATGAGGGTATTTGAAATTATACACAATAAACTGCTCTTCTTGTTTTTATTAAACTGACAAACTATTACCTATACATAGATGCAGCAAGTATGAAAACAAGAACAGATGTCATTATTGAAATACATTTCTATGGCAAGCTCACATTGCATCATTACCTTGATGGTAAGCTTTAATGAAATACTGTGTGAAAAAGTTAAGACAGGTAAGCAAGGCTGTCAATTTCAAAGTAAATGGGGCAATGGACATAACCTTTCATCAGATCCAAAGAAATGGCTATTTTAATGCCTGAATATTAACACTAAACAAAACAAATGTTCACAATGAACATTGAAGTTTTCAACGTCACTCTGACAGAATGGTTGGTAAAGTATTCCTTTCATTATGTAGCCAATAATGGATTTCTTTGATATTTGGTAAACAAAAGTAGCAACAATGCAACAACAATTACATCTTTTATTTGTTCCCCTGCTATTGCTTTTGGTCCTTCGAGGCAATCCCCTAACGATTCTGTCTAGTTTCAGTAGTAGTGCAATGTGAAGTAAAGTGCTTATTGTATTTAAATGAACAAAAATGGCATTAACTTGAGATTAATGTTTTTCAAAAACATTACTCAAAAGCTTAGCGGAGAAAGTCAAACATAAGCTTTTGACAATTTACCAACTCTTCAAGAGCCCGAGTTTGCCTTTCCCTGAGCCTGACTTCTTACTGCATTGCAGATTTCATTTCCTCACCATCTTTCTCAAACATCGAAATCATTTTATTGAGGGCCTCTTTCACCCCTTCGTCTCTTCTCCTCTTTCTAGGTGGTCCCTCGTCTGTGGCCTCTTCCGCTCCTGTCTCCTGTGCATTCTCTTCATTGTCAATATTAAAAGATGAAGGGCTGTCATCCTCATTCGGGATTACAGTCACTATGTATTGTTCATTGTGTAGGGGTGTTGCAGACTCTTCTACCAGACTAAAATTGCAAGTATCGGAAGCTTATTGAATATTATGAACTGGCTCAAAATATATCAAATATCAAAATAAGTGGGAGGTGATCCTCCAGTCGTTCCTGGAAAAATCAAAGAGAAATAAAACATCAGGCATATGGTCATAGGCAACAGTTTGAGCTGTTACCTATGACCACATTATTACTCAAAACATAGCACCAAACTAAATGCTAATAAATTTAATCCCCTGCTACCGTTCTGCTTAGAAGATTATAAATTGCACGACAGTTTGCAGGCCACACAAAAATCCCGTGGAAGTAATGAAAATAAGACTAGCATATTATCACCATATGCGACGCTGAACTGTTAATAAAAAGGACATGATGAAATCTTAAAAGACTAGGAAAATCATGTTAGTGGTGTTGCCTGACAAAAGGAACAAGATACAAGGGCATTTTTATGCATGCAAACATATCTAATACTCGACCTAGTTGCTGTCGTGGACAAATCGTTTACTCAAAATGATTATTTCTTTTTTCATGAAACGAGAATGATAGTAGGCCTATAGTATATCGGGAGATAATGATCGAGTCTGTAAACTTACCTTTTTTTGACAAATCCACTTTGTAGTGCTGTGCGAGATTGTCCATCTTCTTCCTTATGGTACTCCAATCCTTACAATTAATGCCAAGGTCATGTATTCTGCGGTGGTAGAAATAATATAGAGATACAGATAACTGATAGTGAAGCACCTTAAGTTGGAGAAAAAAACCTGACACAAGTCGTCTTCACGCAGGGTTCAAGGCTATTAAAATGAATGTCATCCAGTTGTCGATTAGAAGAAGGGAATACCTTACGTAAATGCTAAACATATATGGTACTTGACGAATCTCACGAGAAAAGAAACCGAAAGTACCGGCGAAGCTGCTTACGAACATGCAAACGTGCATGATACCAAGCCTGAATTTCCCTAACTTGATCGAATCAGAAAAGTAAGTGAACACTTTTAACAAACGTTTCAAAGTCAAATTCTTAAACATATAATCGCGGAAAGAAACATAGTTGCAGTGTTCGAGAGCAAGTAATAATGATAATGCTTAGCACAACAACAAAAGTTTACATGTTTATCATCTCGTCGTAAATAGGTCCATTTTTTCCTGCAGCCTCTCAATTTTGGCGAGAACTCTTCCCAAAGAGCGATAAACGACATCGTATCTTCCTGACTCCATTCTATTCTACTGGAGGATGCCATTTTATATCTTGGGAAGTATAACTGACACGCGTACCGCTGCTACTGTCCAAGATGGCGACTTAAGTTGAACAATTCATGAACTGACGTGTGAAATCTCATTTCTTCAGCTGACGTGTTCGACGTCTGACGTCGTCAGTCCCAGTCTTCATGTGAACACAAACCTGACAACTTCACGCACCTCTCATGTGAAAAGAGTATAAGGCAATAATGAGTAAAGTGCTAACTGTTTATGCTTAAGAGACGAGCGCAAACATATTACAAATAAAAGCAGGCTTTCTGATTATTATACACTTATCAATAATTTAGTGCTATCTTTCCCAACCAGGACATCAAGGAAAGGAGTTATTTTGATCCATGTCAAAGACAACCTCGAGGGGGTTAAAATTTTGCAAGAAACTAATTGCATCTCTACTTGTTTTGAATATGATGGATGTGTCAAAGACATATTGATAGTATACAATGAGACCTTTGAGGGTTCAAAGGATGCAAAGGTATCAAATCCTTTGAGAGGTCATGACATTAAGTGTTAATTATTGTATCTTAACGTCATGTTGTCAGAGAAAATGTAAATTTGGGAGGGATGCATAGATTTAAGGGATCATAGATTAAGTCTCATTTAGTACTGCTAAGAATTATCTGAAATTTGCAGAATTAGTTTTTAGTACGGGGACGTTAACCCAAAGAATGCAAAATTAGGAAATTCTGATCAAAATGAAATCTTTTAGAAGTGAGACATCCTTCTTCTATAATGATAGGACGGATTTAAGGGTTATAGCAAGGTATTTGGTCAGGGAGCTTCACAACTGAGGGTGGAAAGGCCCCTGGGCAAATAGTGAACAATATTTTATATATACACAACATGGTGATTTTTTATGCAGTTTAGCAATCACGTCGAATACAGTCGAAAGCTTTTCATAGCTCTATTCCTGCAAGTTGTTTATTATCTAATGAGGTTCTACACGTTCAAGGAACCGAGTGAGTGCATATTGGGTGTTACGACCTCCTCGAAACCCGGAGATTTCCGGGCGTTGAACTTTATTTGCTGGTTTTATTATTTGTTGCTTATTAAGTGCTTGACGCAATTTGGATACTGGCGTTAAAGTGGTCTATAATTTCTTTGTTTAGGGCCATTTTCTAAATGACCAAGGCACACACATCATCGAGATTAATTTTGACTGTGTCCATTAAAAGTTGACTTAAAATATCTCAGAAACATTTTTTGCAAACATATTTTTGGCGATATACTATGGCTTTGCAGTTCAGCTCGAACTCACTTGTTTGTTATAAAACGTGCTCTTCCAAATTTACCCTTATTAGCTTCATCAAAGATGTGCCTAATGCCTGGATGAGAGATGAGGTTTTTAATGTCTTTTTCTACTAGGTTGATAATACCTGCTGTGAAATTACATTTTCTATTATCTCTGTGATCTCAAGACTCCCCCTGATATTAGAAAAGTATTTGTTGAGAATTATATCATATTTTGTGATCGACAATAATTACCCTGTTGTTTTCACTAAGAATAACTGTCTTATCAGTTTCCATCATGTCAGAAAACAGAGACTTTGCAACTTCCCATAACTCTCTGTTGTCAAGAGTATAAAGTATGACATATTTTGCCCTAGTATCTCGTTAAATTGTTTTATTGCATTGTTTTCTATAACCAATCCCCAGTTCTCATGCCTTCTTTCTTTGTTGTATTTGTTTCGTAATTGTGTTGTGAGCATGATGATGTTCATCAGGGACTTTATCACAAATGGATCATTGTTGTCTCTATTATGATCTTGTCTACGTAGCATATACACATAAAGCTATTTGCGATTTCCTCCATTGGCTTAATGTTAAAATAGCGAAGTACAATTATATTCTCATACTTGGAGGTATAGTAATCCATCTCTCTACTCAGACACTCTGGGAATTATCCCACTTTCTGATTTGGTTGTCAATAAATACCAAACAGCAACCATTTCTTGCGATGTAGGTTCAATTTAAAGAAGCAACATTCAATATCTGCTGCGGCCTTTAACCCAATAAATTCTGTAGCAGGAATTCCTTTTGTCAAATACATTACTATGCTAACATCATTTTGATTTCTGTGATATCGGCCCCATATGACAAAGTGATCAATAACGAATCGGGAATCAGGGAAGGAGTTATCTAGTTTCACTCCGCAATAGTAGGAATGTCTACATTCTCAGGTACAACTGATCGTACAGATCGGTTTTATTTCGAAACAAGATAATGTTGAAATAAGCAATAAAAGGCCCTTGATATGATTGTCTTCGAATGTTACACAGTATACATATAATACTACCCACTAATGTAATCGAATGACGTATTCTATTTTTTAGTTTTCATAGATGAAGGGGTTCCTACAAAACATCAATATACAAAATATCTGATAAAATCGCTCGCCATTTTATACGTTCATGGTTTAATTGATATGAACTACTATTATTTAAGTGTCTCTTAGCGATACTTCCATGTATGGAAGTGGATGTTATAGGTCCGAGAAAGACTACGACTCACGACATAATAAATATCTACCATCTATGGTATCAACTAAGTCGAAAAGTGTTAGTATATTTTAAATTATTGTGTGTATTGATTTTCTAGTCACCGTCTTTGGTGCTTCACATTATTACAAGGTAAACATCACTATATTCAGATACGCGTTCAACAGCTGATTACACATATTGATCGTCAGAATTGAGATAAGAAGAAATCAAAAAAACTTATGCCAAACTGTGCTTTGAAAGTAGCCAATCAGAGGTCTGACTGATAGATTGGTGTTGTTTTGACCAATTAGTGTCGGTGGAACTAAATGGTTAGCCGAAAAGGCCAAATGAAAAGACAAATTCTTTTTGTCTGCAAAGCAACGGTTTTGTTGCTTTGATGTTGACAGATTCGAGGACGGCTAGGTGAAAAGCCGACCTAGCGTTGCCTGTCATGCGAAAGTTGATGCTTGGCGAATATATGCTGCTTGATTCTATCAACTAAGCGCAAAGGCTCACGGTCTTTGTGGTTAGTTGAGAACGCTTTCTTACTGGTATAAACTATGCGTGGGGTAACAGCGCCGAAACACTTCTCTACGGCCCTTACTTCACTAATCGAAAACGAATCCCAAATGTGTCATTGCCGTGAAAAAAACATTCCAGTTAGCTTCTATACATGATTATACAGAATTTATCTTTTATTAGAACGAGGGAGAACTTGTTGCTTAGCATGTCGTCAAAGCAGAAGAATGTTATAATTTTTTCTTTGGTTTTCAATTTCTAGGTATACCAAATTTACGCAAGACGAAAACCAAGCGACGTTGCCAAAATATTGAAAAAGCATGGAACTAGTTACATTATATTGGAAAATAGCATATGCTACTCACAGCAAGACCGAGGCTGTCGCCTGATAGATCTTCTTGACATCGACAATGGACATGAACTAGAAAAAAAGATTGGTGTAACAACGGCCAATCAAATTCCCCGTTTTTGTCATGCTATCAAGTCGGAATCGAAGGCATTCAGGCGCTATTTTAAAAAGGTTTTCGAAAACAAAACGTTTTATATGTACAAGTTGTTAAGTTAGTTGGATACTGATATAAGGTAGGTGTTAATTAGAACTGGTTCCCAAAGCTACTACATTGAAAGCCAATGTTTGGAATCACTCTTTCATGTGGACTACTATCTATTTTTAGTGCGTAATATTTATGGATAATTATCGAATAGGACAAATAGCGTTATTGAAAACGATAGAACATTGCCGCCTGTTGGGTTAATACTATGTCAGAGCACTCCGACGTATTATGAACCTCGCTTTTCAATGTTCAGAATATCCATGCAGCACGTTATTTATCCAGAAACCCAACTCGCTTTTAAAATTTTGCGTTCCATCGACGTATTTCACCTAAGGTACTAGATGTAGGATTTATTTTTAAAGCCGATCTAACTTTCAAATAGTTAGGAGGACTTAAGCATTGCTTTAGTTATATTTGTCGAGATGTTTGAGAATGCGAACTGAAGGGCTAACTTAACTTCAAAGTTCAAAATAACAGCGGAAAAAGGTGATTATTCAAGTTTCCATCGTAGCAAACAACAGAATCAACATTGAGAGAGGAAACGTTATCGATATTTCTTGTCAGTATCACGTAATTGCATTCAAAACCTTGCATTCTGAGCCCGTAACAGCGATAATTGAAAAGCGTTTACACGAATCGGTTTTATAAAAAGAGCTACTGTCGTGTTAGGGTATAGGAGAATGCAAGGTAGATTAAGAAAAGAAAATTAACGGAGGATTTCTTCTTATCCGCTCCTATTTATAAACCGATTATTCTCCGAATTTAGTGATAAATTCATTGATTTCTGATTTTCTCTTTTATTAGATACCTTATGGTTGTTGCGTATGGCAATTATTGACTACCATAATTGCGTCTTTCTTTTAAAACGTACCCTTTGCTTCTTCCGAAGCAAAAACTCATATCTTATTGAAACTCTTTCCCACATTTTATTAGTTTTTGAACTCGCGTCTCCATCGGTTTATTAAAGCAGTTGTCTACAGCCGTCACCTTGCCCATGGTGAGCTGATGCCGTATCAACTTTGCTTTTCTGGATTCGATAAAGATTTTAAAAGTAGAACAGTTAGAGTAATATTTTAATGCAATGCCAGGGTAGTTTTAATTGCTAATAAGATGGCCCAGTGCAATGCGTCTATTATTCAGAGCTACATCTATATTTAAATGCCCAAATACTCTTGAGCTCAGAATACACGCCCCACTCTATGGCAAATATTTCTTTCAAAAGATAGCCAATTCCCATTTACCATCTCTTGCCCCATACAACCAGTGGCGCTGAGAGGGGGCTCTTTTTTACTTGGACTGGAACGGGTAGCGTTCAGGATTAATTTATCACTAGCAGTGGCTTCAGTAGCAGGTTCATTTATCAATTTGAGGCGTGCCAATGATTTCTTGAGCAGAGAAAGACGTAAGAGAGACTAAATGATTTGATAAACCTACACGAAGTTTTGCAAGAACAGTTTTGCACTGAAAGCTTTTTCGTCTGACACTACTCAGATTATAAAATCATCAACATCGAACACGAAAAGGAAGGAATGAAGCTAATACCCAACTGTGTTTTCAAAGTAGCCAATAAGAACTCTGACTGCAATCTGGTCAATTTAATGCTATTGCAAGGAATAGAATGTAAGCAGCAGTGTAAATGAAGCCTTCCCATTAAAGAGGCAGATGTGTAGTGCGAGGTTAGAGCGATTCAATTTTTGCCTAGCTGTAAAAAGGCGTGCAATCAAAAACTCTTTTTCGCGTCCGGCTCCAAGGTCCTCCAAAGAAATCTGGGTCATCTACCGATAGCCCTCCTACATGGGAATCAGAAATAGAAAGATTGATCTGGTTGTGAGAGAGATGAATTAAGACAGATATTTAATCATAAATTTTAAACGCTTAATCTTAAACACAATGTGATGGTTACGCAAAAATACGAGTTGGAAGTTTGGCATAATATCAGCAAAAGTACAATCAAGTTTGGAATTTTAAAGGTTTGTTAGTCCTGTTTTTGCTCATTTGCGCTGCATTTGTTTATTTACTTACACGTTTACGACCATGTTAACATGTTAATTAGGGCCCTAAATTCTTGTCCTTTTTTGTATAAATTCAAAATTGCGTACGTAGTTTGGTATTAATTCCAATCCTACTGGTATTCTGGGGTCAAGAGTGATAGAGGCTATGTTAGTGTAGAAATAGTTAAAATGGATATCAACTAGTGTTTTCAGCTTACTAATCTTGTCCATTTTGTGACGTTTTGTTAATTATTTATGTTCTTAAGTATGCAGTTGCAGGTAGCCATGAGAAATACTGCATTTCAGTATGCGGTATTTCTACACGCGGTGTTTCATGGTGTGTGCACATGTCAACTTTCCACTTCTGTAATGTATTTCAAAATATTTATGAAGAGTTTAAAAACCACCTCCTCTTTGGCAAGTTACAACCTTCTCTTAAGACGTAAGTCTGTTACGACCTTAGAAGCGTAACACGGCAGCTGTTGATTCCGTACTGGTAGTACACGCTACTGTCACAGGAAGGCCGTCACAGATCATTGGCCACTCATCCAGGGGTTGGGAGATCCTTTTCGGACGCCTAACGTGCTTAAAAGGTCGACGGCAAGAGGGTTTTAAACACGTATTCATCAATAAACTGTATACCTGGTTATGTGTTGCCGGATGAAGTTGCTTTTAAGGTTCAGTTTAATAACATAAAAATGGCCGTATAAATGTGAGCTCTGTGACTAGTCCCTTGAATTTTGCACCTACAAGCTTCCTATAGGAAATTTATGCAGATTTCTGTCCTGTTTAGTGCTTTGTATACCAATTACTCATCCAAGTCGCAGGAAGTCAGGTACTCATCCAAGTTGCAGGAAGTCAGGTACAGAAGCGCAGAAAGTCATGCACAGAAGCGCAGAAAGTCAGACACAGGAGCGCAGAAAGTCGGGCACAGAAGCGCAAAAAGTCAGGCACAGAAGCGCAGAGACACAGAAGCGCAGAAAGTCAGGCCCAGACGTGCAGAAAGTCGGGCACAGAAGCGCAGAAAGTCAGGCACAGAAGCGCAGAAAGTCGGGCGCAGAAGCGCAGAAAGTCAGGCACAGAAGCGCAGAGACACAGAAGCGCAGAAAGTCGGGCACAGAAAGTTAGGCACAGAAGCGCAGAAAGTCAGGCACAGAAGCACAGAAAGTCAGGCACAGAAGCGCAGAAATTACGTGAAGGCACATAAGTATATTACGTACTGGACATATTTTGTGTACAGTTGACGAATCTTTGCCTAAGAGCTTGTTTAGTTTGTTGCTTAATTTTTGCCCTACCTACGTGAATTCTGTATTGCATTACTTGTGTTACAATTTCATTATCACCATCATCATCATTGTTAACGAGTGTTTACTGAGCCACACTCACAGAAAGAGCACACGCTTCTCACTATCCTTAGTCACCTCAACTTATGTTTTTGGACGTGGTTATTTTATGATTATTGATCAGAAATAGAATGTTGCTAACCCTATCTTCATTATTTCTTCTGCATTATCGGCGTATCTATTCTGTTCTTGTTTCTACTATAAAATGTCTGTTGGTCGCTGTCCGATATCCCTACCGGTAGTAGAATTTCATCGATCCCCTAAACAACTATAACAATCACAGCTCACGTGGAAATTACATTAGTGAATAAACGAAAAGAATCCTAGCAATGAGGTTGTAGATATCGGCAAGTAATCTCAGACTTCTCTACAACATTTTCATATTTATTTATGAAAAATGAAAAAAAGAAAGAAAGAGCGAAAGAGCACAAGGCCATAATGGTTCAGAATAGATTTACTATCAGGTAATCTAACAACCAGGAAAATACATTTTGTATGAGAGTATAGCTTCCAAAAATCTACACGAAGGGAATTTTAACCATAGTCGAAATGGGCTTGGCGGTTGCCCCACTTAATTCTCACAATAAGAGTTATCAACTAAATAGACTAAACAAAAGAGAGCACATGTCTAATTAAAGTATCGCAAACGATGATCGTTGAGGATTACTCGAGATGCACTAGACAAACCTTTGTACAATAACAACATAGAGTTTTCTTGTGAGCTATCTGTACAAACTATGAACAATCAGAAGAAACTATGAACATTAAATATCGAATCTATTGGGAAAATTTAGATCGATAAAACCATCTTAACGATGTCATGAATGCACTAAATATTACGTCCGATGAAGTTTATCAAACTTGCTGATGTGCCAATGCTCACAATACAGGGCAAAATGCTTCAAAATATCCGGAAAACAAATACCCTTTGAAAAATCAAACACACAGGGACTTAAAAGTGAACGGTGAATGCCCGTCCAGTCTACTGTCCTCCCAGCCATTAACTGAGAGGCCGGACGGTATTTTAAGAAGATTCCTCAATAACAATGTCTTTTATCTTATTTAAGAAGATAATGCCTCTGAACTGTAATTCGTAGTCTACACAACTGCACTCAACAGACAACATTCATAACAGAACGACGGTTAGAAAAGGTATCGGGCCCATACATTCATTAAAAGGGTCTTAGAGTACATGCAATACCCCTTAGTGGCCAACGAGAGGATGGAATATCCCTCTGCTCGATATCGACAAACATCACTGGCTCTCTTGGACAAATACGAGATGAAAAGCAGGGGCACTTGAAAACATTTGGAGACCGTGCACTATCAGAACTCGGATATTTCTCTGAAACTGGTATAGCCGTTACATGAATAACCGGTAAAGGACTCGGCCCAGCCTTGGGTGGAGCATCTTGCATCTCACACGAGGTTTTTTCCCAGCTGCAACCCCAAAGATAGGTTCCATACACGAAAATTCCTTCGGCAGGAGGCTCCCGAAGCTACGAGAGGAACAGAGCAACGCTATCAAATCGGGCGGAAACATGTAGTGGATACTAATGCAGGCCCCCCACTCTAAATTTAACAATTTGACATATGAATTTCTGACATTTTTTGCTGAATTTTTAGGAGATTTTAGGACATTTTCCAGTGATTATGGCATTTTGAGACAATTTATGTTATTCATATCCCCTAAACTTGAACATTCTGGAATAGAAAGCATGAAAATCATAAATAAATTGTCGTAGGTTAAGGGCCTTTCATGCAAACATTTACGACATTTTATGACATTTGACCATTTCTCGTGACATCCTATGACGAAATTTCAAGTATTCAATTTTTATGACGTTTTATGATTTTATAACAGAGTGGGAGGCCTGCTAATGGAAAATACAGTGGGTGACTTACCGATTCACATGCGGGGAAAATCACATGCAACTACAGAAAGAGTGGTCAAAGTTGGCGATGAAGCAATATGATCGAGTCAATAACATCCTCTTCATTTGGTCCATGATAGAAATAGAGTGAAAATGATCCCATTTTTCACAAGCAAAGAGTTATGGGATGCTTCCAGTGTCCACTGTGAATACAAGGGTATTGCCAGACTGCGTTCAACTATTGCACACAAGAGACACAATACATATATCTATAAGAAGAACTGTCTACTCTTCTCGTTGCTGTACGTAATGAATACCTAAAATACTTTCGTATTCTCATACATTTTACATATCTTATTTACCATTATCAATATAGTCTTCAGTAATCTCTCTATCGGCCTAGCTTACGTATGCAAAAAGGTATATTTTATTTTTAGCAAGGGAATTACATTTTTTGTCAGATAGCTATTGAAAACTCTACGAGAAAAGATATACCATGCTAAAGACTTCCCCTTCAAAATGATGACACAAATTGTATCTTGGAACATGAACATTTGCAAATACCACTATATTCCCCCCTCCCTGACCCCAGTTGCTTCCCATTCCAATGAACTTAAAATTGTAAATAAATGAGCAAACAACTCACGTGATCTTTATCTCTGCCAGTGATTTCGGTCCTTAATGTGTACTGCTCTGTTAAGGGACTTTTCAACTCACGGCTACGAACTGCTTCCTATCAACAAATCAAGATAGTACCAGTTACAAGTATGTTATGACCGTATTGCTACCGTTGTAGGGATGGCCAGCTGACAGCTATCTAATGTCCAGTAGGAAACTCGAGTGCAGTACGGAAATCTCAAAAGCCCCCGTTGATTGATGGTATTATAGTTTGATATAATTTGCGGAAGTTGTGGTGGACGTCGTGAGGATATAATTGGCTCGTGTACGATACAATACAAAATTTGCATTGGTGTACTGTCGATGTAGCCAATGAACATTTGTACAGGAAAGCGTAAAGAATCGACAATATACTCTTTAAGAGAACCTACGTACCTGGATACAAGAAAGACTTTCATTGTTGATAAGGCACACTGGAAACACTGTCTTACACACATAAGTGATAAGTGCTCGTAATCAAATACGAATGCGAAATCAAAATGTGAACAAAATGTAACGTTTGCAGCGAGGAGCAAGTGAGGGGTCTCTATCGTAGTTAACTGAAATTAACCTACTGCCATCAGTGAACACTACATTAACAGGGACAGAGGGCGTCATGAGCAATGGAGCAATTAAACATTATGTGAACTTTTCTAAGCCGTAGGCTCACCTGGAACTAGATCCATTCAGCTCCATAATAGCAGAATTGCACTAAATAGAGAATACTTTAGTATTGGAATAGCCTTTCTCGTCTGACACTCCTCAGAGTACAAAATCGTTAGAATCGAACTTGAAAAGAAATAAATGAAACTTATACCCAACTGTGTTTTAAAAGAAGCCAATAGGAACCAATCAGAGGTAGAAGATTCAACAAACTTTTTGAATAGCCGAATTATAAGATTACATTATTCAGGAATAATACGACACTGACTAAACTGTAAATATCTGCTTGACGGTGGTCGCAAGCCAATGTGTAGTGGACCTAACACCTCATTAGGTATTGGAAAAGAGTGCTACAAGTATCCAGGTTATTGTTAGAAATGAAACAGAAAATCCGAGAATATCATAAATATGACAAGAAGTTATAAAATACAAAGTACCATAAAAGCATACCTCCAAAACCACTGCTAATAACCTCTTTGGATTAAAAAATGCGGCGAGCCAATAAGCGGGGATCTTTTCTCGTCCCTAATAAAAGTAGAAAACCGGTTAAATGACGCATATTTGTCAACACTTCGAAAATGTATGTATACAATCTTGTATTT
>JAAAKL020001642.1:0-29758 GCA_010016065.2 Carybdea cf. marsupialis auct. non (Linnaeus, 1758) | reverse complement strand
GACAATTTTTCTTTCGTTCATTGTAAGGTTTTTTATATTCTATTTAGATAAATAGAGGACCCTCATGAAAAGCACTTCACAGTGAATGAGGCTTTCCTCTATAAATATTTTAAAATAAATAAAATAAATAAGTTTACATGTACAAGAAGAAGGAAATTATAATTGAGTTTATAATAGAATAGATATAGACATACTAATATATTAATTTATATCCCATATTTTATTTTTCTTTATTTTCTCAGTTTGTGAGAGGAATAAGGGTTACAGTGCATTGCAATCTGTTGCATTTAGAAGTTGGCATCTGACATTTGAAGTATGACATGTACCTGTCCTGGAAATGTTTTCCTGTAATAGTAATTGGGCGTCAACAAACTGTTGTGTGCTCATAGTTGCCAAAATTGTTTATCAATTACTGAATACACTGGGGAAAATTGCTCCATTTATTATGTTTTAAAATTCTTGATGTTCACAAGTTTAAAGCTTGAGATGTAAGTTACAAAGCAACCCATTTTGAACTGTGACAAATTATTCTGACCTGTTTCTACAGTGTTGTGCCAAGTTTCAAATAGTGGGGGTAACATTTTAGGTCATTTGCTTCGCAGAATTGCCATTTGTCGTGCCTTTACAGCTGCTAATCGTTAAGGCTATTGACTTATTTATCTATTCGTAAAATCTTAAGAAACGGGGAGAAAGGAATAAACTCGTGGGGTGTGAAATATTTCTAACATCTGATGGACTCTTAATTTTAAAAAGCTTAAGAAGTCTAAAACGATTAAAACACAAGAAGAAGTTTGTTTTGCACTCAGAAGAACATAGTAAAATTGTATTGAATAAGAAATTCCTAAAACATTGCAAATTTGCAAACAGGTTTTCAAATGCTTTGCTCACGTCAGTATCATCGTGCTGTTATGACTGGTTAATGTTATCAATTTCTGCTAAATATTCTGACGCTTGTCGTCTCAGTTGTTGCCATTGATGGTAGATATTTGTCACGTCTTAAGTCGTAGTCTTTTTCGGAGCTACGTTTTCAGAGATACATCTCCAGTCCAAAGTCCAACAGCCTGAAGATATCTACTATCAATTATGAATATCTTTTCACCTTCGAGATTTTATGATACCTATGTCTACATACAGTCATTGCAAATTCATAAGCAGTCATCCTATTTATTGAAAACCTAACACCGTATATGTATATCTTTCGTCTTAATAAAGGTGGTATTACCGCCATGCCCCATGTGTTGATATATCTATAGCCGACCAACTGTACTTAATAAGTCTTCTACTTTTTGGTTATCATTAATCGTAACAGTTTTTTGGTCCGTATTTTATTTCCTTCATATACTGCTTTCTACTTTAGGCTTAAACAAAGCGGAGGCATCTACGTCATCATTGTCAAGGCAAGAGGAAAATGCGAAATTCGGTATCTTTTTTGATGATGATTATGATTATATGCAGCATCTTCGAACAAGAGGCAGCGGTGTGCTGATTCTCGACGAGCCATCTTCAGCTGAATCCTCGAAAGACAAAACCATGAAAGAATTCGGAAACATTCGACTACCTGGAGAACTGTTTGCATCCGAACACGAGGAAGAAGAGGGCATGTTAAGCAAAGGTGTACTCCCACGAGGGCCACAGCCAGATTGGGATCCTGATGTTGTTGCTTGCCTTGACGATGGTATTGACTTTGATGATCCAGACAACATGCTTGAAGACGATTTCATTCTCAAAGCGAACGCGAAAGAGCCGTTTAACGAGTTTGTTTCCTCGTCATATGAAGGGAACGAAGACTCGGGTAGTGAGTACTGTGGTTCGGAAGACGAGGACTTTGATGGGTCTGACTTTTCCTTTTCCTCTGACGAACAGAAATCCCACGGAACACACTACTCTATGACGTCGTCTGTCATTCGGCGAACACAAGAGTTGAAAATTTTAGACGACCGGTTCGATAAAATCTTAGAAGAGTACGAAGAGCAGGAAATAGGTGCTTTAGAAGGTGAAGACATAACAGGATATGTAGAGTCAGATGTGGCACTTGGAGAGCGAGTAATGGAAGAGATGATGAAGGAATATCCTAAGCCCCTTTCCGAAGTGACAGAAGGGAAATCCACGATACCTGACGACGAAAAACTTCGAAATGTAAAGCTGAATGAAGGAACTGCTCATAACGGTACAGGTTCAGACGAGGAGCCAATGGAACGAATGCGCGAGGACGAGAAGGAACAATGGGACTGTGAATCTATACTTAGTACATATTCTAATCTTTATAACCATCCAAAACTCATATGTGAACCAAAGGGAGATAAAGGGATTCGATTAACCAAAAGACTAGGAATACCGGTTGGGGTATTGGAAAATACGAAGCCGCAAGAGGTCGATAAGACTTTGCGTGATAATCCCTCAATGACTAATATAAGAAACAAAGGGGAAAGTCAGGATGAAAAGAAGCAGCGCAAAAAGGCAGTCAAAGAAGAACGTAAGTTGAGAAGATCAGAAAAGAAGTCCACGAAGTTAATGTTTAAAACAGAACACATGAAACAAGAGAAGGTTTTAGCTAATTCAAAGGTACAACAGGGTTTGAAGATATAACCTATATCTAACAAAGCTGTTGACAGTTTTTGTAATTAGTGCCAGATTTATGTAATTTTGAGGCGGTTCTTACCCCCTTTAATCCACGGAATAGTCATTTTATTCAGAATAAACCAGAATGAGATGAATTGCTTGATTTTATAACCAGAGTTCCTCTTTAGTAGTGGATCAGCTCCGTATTATTTGTTCTAATCCAACTGTGCTAAATTTGTGTCTCGAGATAAGCTGCTTCTGCTGCCTCTTTTGGGCCTGAGTTTTGGATATGCTGTACCTTTGGCGCGAACACACAGTGACGTGTGGTACCCTTTTATGCTCTTTTTTATCAGATTGTTTTTTTGTATTAGGGGTCAAATGTATATGAAGTTGTTCCGATTTTCAACATTTTTGACGCCCTCTTCAATAAAGCAATGTCGTTTCATAAACAGTCCACTCCAAACGACATCTTTATCTGGACTTGCCCCTCCCCTTTCATACAAAGAATACGTCCACTTATAACACTTGTGAACAAAGTTTCATGTCAACAATGCCTTATTGAAGTTCACGAATGAGTCATGAAAAAATTATTCGTGAACAACGTCGATTATAGGACTATCATCCCCTTCCCCATCCCCTTTGTAACGTAATAATAGCCACCGGCTGTATCCCCCTCCTAGCGGGTGGCATCACATATGTATGGCCCCTTATACTGTGTTGGTCCACTGAGCCCGTACACTGTTGACGTCGTTGTAATTTGCCTCTTTTCAGACCCCTCCCCGCCGCTTGTCGTCCAGAACCCTGATCTTTAATAAGCACTAGATGGACAATCTTCCGTCTCAAAATGAAGTAAGTCGTTAGACGCCATTTTAGTCCCCATCAATCGAAGCTTATAAGCAATGTTATGTAACATGGCAGACTTTTTCGCTGTTGGAAACTATGGGATCGTTAGATCCAGTCTTTTTTAGAGGTCAGTGGTCCAGAAGACGCTAGTCTATTGCTTAAGCTGGTCACTAGTTCCAGTGGAGCGTGTGGCCGTGTGATCTAAAAGCTTGCTTTGAAATCCACCGACCCGGGTTCGATTCCCGCGCTGGGAAGCTTTGACAACTTCTCTTTACCATAATCACGGCTCCCACCCTGTCCATGTGAGGGAAAGTGGGGAGACGGGAACTCAAGAAGCCCGTCGAATGGATTGTACCTGTGTTTGGATAGCCCAGCCTTGTCACACATGTTTGTCACGCTGAATACGCTTGAAGAACATGTCAAGGGTACAAGTGACTGTGGTCTACTCTCACTCTAATTCACAGAGTAGGTTGCTCATCTGATCGAACAGTTGAGATCTCATACGTCGTATCGACGGGAGAATCCATCAGTTCCACTCCTCCCTTGTGTCAATAGAAATGGAAAGTACTTTGATCACAGGAAGAAGACACTTGTTGGTCACGAAGAAAACAAAATTCATTTTATTTTCTTTCATATTTACATGTTTACATGTTTATGATGACAACAATGAAGATATTAAGGGTAATTACTATTTGTGATTGTTTAATACTAATAACGGAGTTTCGAAGATAGGGTATAATGTTATGGCTGCACAGAGGGGAAAGAGTTTTAAAAGCTTTAATCAGAAGTCAGACAGCCTCACCTTGATTCAAATCACTTTGACTACAAGGTCTGAAAGGCTTCGCCAAGTTGCCCCGTTATACTGATGATATCCTTTTACTCTTAAATTACTGTGCAACTAAATGATATATGATGATTGACATCACTTTTCACACAAAGGTCGTTTCTTGATTACATCAAACCATGGTACCTGTTCGACAGATACACCCTATTTATATGAACATACAAAATTTGAGCTCAGGTACAACTTCGTCCTCAAATCATTCTTAAAATACATTCATATGAACCTAGTGAGATGTTGCCGCCCCTTGCCACAACTCAACCCACGTCACCATACAACACTTACAGTGACGTTGCCCGGGCATTTCGTTTATTTCAACTAATAGTTTTGTGTACATAACACGATCTTTGCCTTTGGCTGAGGACTTTTTGCTTGCAGCCATCTTTGCCTCGAATCAATGTGATAATGGGCGGGTATTCACAGTGCAGGAATGAAGGCCTGTGCCAGGTGTCCACAGGACGGGAGTGAAGGCCTGGCACAATTTGTTAGATAAGGATGCTTTTTTGCTGGGGCTTAAGGTTTTCTTAAGCTTTCACATGAATATTTTTACTAGCGTTACGTCAATAATCAAAAGTGATCCGGCAAAATTAACGAGAGATAGGGTGGTGATCGAACGTCCCCAGAGACATACTCACAGCACATGTTTTGAGGCGCATGCCTTTTGTGAATGGACCACAAACATCACCCATATTGGCCAGTTCGGTGAAGGATTTGCTATTTGGTGCTTGACCAGTGTAAGATAATTATCAAAATCAGATGGTTGAGATAGTTTAGTAAAAAGATAATTACCACAGCTTGCTTCGGAAACGTTTCAAATATCTTATATACTCGAACACGTTGCTGGTGCCAGAAAACGGCAACCAAAATAACGCACTATGCTCATCATGTGCACCTCGATTTGGCATCGATTGTCAGAAAAACCCTACCTAGATGAAACAAGATGAACCTAAATTGTTAGATATACAGAAGAAATTTAAGTGCAGTTGAATGCCTCTATTCATTATCAAATGTAATCAGAGATACCTTCTTACTTTAGAGATAAGTATCCTTTCCCAATACAGATATGGAAATAAATCCCCTTTTCATGTCTGCATGAACTGACCTTCGTACCATACCATTATCCTTTCAATAGAATAAAATACTCGTTTTCTGCAATACAGACGTAAAAGCAAAATCAATCCTTTTCTCCTATCTACATGAAGTACCACTTTTTCACAACCAATTATTGGGTCCTTTTCTACGCGAAAAATTCCCGAATTATTAAAAAGGTAAAGATATTAGTGCCCTTGTTAATCTGGATGATTCCCTCCCCCTTTTCTCTATAACCTAGTGTCTATTTTAGAGTGTAGGGTTCCCCATTTCTAGACCAGGTTTACGTACCTGCATGAACTGCTACTTTTTTAAACTGCGATGACACCTTTTTCTACGGTAATAACAAAAAGGATCTTTTTATTGCATTAGATTTCGTAGGGAGATGTTCACATATGCATTGGAAGATAAAAACTCGACCAATGTTCTATCATAAATCACTGAAAGTATCAAAAACATTAATTTAAAATACTTAGATAAATGTCTCAACATATTGATATAGAAACACACTAATCAGAATGTCGACGGCGTATTTACAAAAAGCTATCTTAAACATTGGAGACGTTGAAGAGGGGAAGCTACGTAGAACTGAAGAGAAGGGCAGAAGACAGAACTACGAAGAGAGAGTGGATGTCACAGACCTGCCCATGGGCAAAGAACTAAAAGAAATCTTAAACGTATGTGCCTTTACTGACGATCTGATTTTTTGTACTTATTTGTCATTATAGACATAATTCGGGAAATAGATTCCTTGGCTTTTGCGCCGCTATTAATATTGCACGTTCACCTACAATTTGGAAGGTAAGATTAATGGTTCTTCTTTTGGTCTGAGTTTATGTGTTAATAGTGCTTATACACAGACAAGTTTAACCAGCACATGAATAAAGTTAACTTTAATCAATAGAATCGTGAAGTTGATCTTGAATATCACAGCCAGTGAAGATGCAATTATATAGAAGTAGGGGCCTAATGTAATCATGTCATGGAGTATTGCTGATGAGAATGGCAGCAGTATTTTGCACTGTTGATAAATTTATATATATAAATATTTACATGGTGTACTATTTAGCAAGCAATTACAGGTATTCACAAGTATCAGATGTGTTTCCATGTTCCTTATACTGCAGAAGTATCACACTGCTGCTTTACAAACTTTATTGAT
This sequence comes from Carybdea cf. marsupialis auct. non (Linnaeus, 1758), assembly GCA_010016065.2. Classification (NCBI taxonomy): domain Eukaryota; kingdom Metazoa; phylum Cnidaria; class Cubozoa; order Carybdeida; family Carybdeidae; genus Carybdea; species Carybdea cf. marsupialis auct. non (Linnaeus, 1758). The sequence goes on along the minus strand of JAAAKL020001642.1, from coordinate 23,264 downwards.
ATATATTCCCGTACCGATTCGGAGTAGGACCAAAATCCCAAGTTATAAACTTAATGAAGAGGAGTGAGAAGAGTATTAATTAGGTTGTTGACAAAGAGTTTGGCAACCCGTTGTCTCGTCCCGATAATCCGCATTTCACACTTGCTGTCATTCAACATGTGTTTACCAGCAAGTATCCATTTCCTTATGTCATCAATGATCTGTCGCACCGAGAAATGGCGGTATTTTGATTCGCTGCGTCATCTGATTTAGACACAAGATACCGTTGCGTGTCATCTCCTCAAGTATATTAAGGAATTTGCTTACATATGAACTGAAGAAAAATGGTGTTAGAATGAACCCCGCGGGACGCCATTTCTAAAGTAAACTTTGAAAATAATAAATAATGTTGCTCTGCCCACCGAGACAGATTGAGTGCGATTTGTAGAGTGAGTCATAAAAATTTTATGAGCTGAGACAGTAATACCATATTTGGAGTAAAGTCTAAGAGGACAAACAGCAATTATGTTTTTTACTCGCATCAGTAGATCGTTTTTATTCAAAGGGCAGTCTTGATGCCACGTAGTGATTCTCGAGATAGAGATCTTAAACTTTGCAATGTTTATGAGCCTGGGAAAGGACTGCTGTCTATATAAGAGAAAGATGCAAGCTTAGTTACGTAATCGACTTAAGTTCAAGAATGTATGGTCAGCATGAAGACTTTAGTATGAAGGTTCTTCTTCTTTCAGCCTTCACCCTTACAGAGGCAACCGCTTGTATCATCCTCCTACATCTGGCTGTGATTAATGCGCCCTTCTCTTCTACGCTCAGGCTTCGAGTCTTTCATAGTAATGTCTTTCCATCTGATTTGTTGCGCTCCTCTTGGTCTTTTTCCTGGCAGCTCTCTTGTAAACACACTCTTATTTGTATCCTCGTCTTCCTTTCGCATTACGTGTCCAAACCATCTCGCACAAAGTTTCCCTTTTTTATCTGCTGACTCACACTTCTAGTCCTCTCTTGGTGTATTTATCCAGTTCTATCTCTTTTATTCGAGTGTACCCCTTTGATCTACCTCGGCATTTTTATCCGTGCCTTTTGCTTTCCGACCTTTAGAGAGGGGTGGGCGTTACCATTATCTTGCTGCTTTGGCATTCAGGTATGCGCTGATTATTTTGTCGCCTGTCGGAGAAATTTATCTCCTCTACGTTGCTTCTTCTTGACATCGTCACCACTGTGAACCGGAAAATTTTCCGACTCAAATAACAAGATAATAATTCCTATAATATAAGGGAAAATTATGTCTTAACACTTTGACGCCAAACATTTGGGCATGGCATCTAGGGAACAAGACGTCTCGTCAAATTTGGCAACAAGCTTTTAAATGTCTTGTTTATCAAGTGGATCTTAGTCAATGGAAAGTGGTAGTACACTATGATGCATACTATGCATAATTCTAAGTAGGATGAGAAGAGCCGAAGTCAGAGCCAAACATGCTCAATCTTACAAGGTGATCTAGCGTCAAATTTTGACTCTCACCATAGCGCGATACAAAGTCGACATTTTTCAGTTCATTTGAATTCTCCCAGAGACAGAGCTTGACAGATGCCTCTTAAGACATCTAATGTCTACCTAATTTAGTTTCTGCAAGACATTTAGGACTTCATCAGGAAAGGTTCATCCAACTTAGCCAGGCAGTACTCATGCCTGTGATACGAAAAAAGGTGCTTTTCCAGATACCCCCACCCCCTCATTTAGAGACAGAATCCCCCAGCACCTGCCCCTTACCCGAAAAATGACATCAGGTCAGGGAAAAGTCGACAATGTTGTCATTTTGTCGTGTTATAGTCAGATCATCAGTATTGCCATTGAGGTGGGAAGGGGCATTCACATGTTGCTCTAAACCTGTACTCTCATGTAATGTTTGAACACCCATCATGGTTGCCACCACACTTCACATAGATGTTAAATCACCAGCATTCCTGATTGGTTCCAAGGTAAGAGTTATTAATTACAGAAGAACGGCAAACTCAGAGAGGAGCATGGCCGATGTCACAGGGTGGTCAATAGAATACAGAGGTCTATAGAAGATACGTAATTTGACACGTTAAGATCCGGAATTTACATATCGAAAATTCAAGGAAAGTAGCTTTCATGTTGATGACATTCTGTGAGTCCTAGGGTCTTCAATACGTTAAGTCCACACGACATCCATTAAAAAGAGAAGTGGTGGTTAAATGAGGGGTAATGATATCATAATTCCCTTAATGTGGAGGGTCATAATAAACAGCTATTGTGGTCAAAAAAAGATTATAAATCGCAATTTGAATCCCCGTACAATTAAGCACAGAAAAGTAAGCATCCGGCCAGCCTCACTGTAACTTTGCAGGGGCATCGAATTGAGGAAGCTCAATAGGCTTTGGCTGTAGCTCTTTAATCTTTTCACTCAAATAACATCACGCAAATGTTCCCCTCAAGCCTTTTCAAGTTGAATTTGTTGACTGTGGGAGAGAAGCTAAGGCATTGGAGTAATTGTTGGAAAGGTCCAAACGCATCAAAAGTCTAATTTGTAGAGGGTCTGGGTGCACAGATATGAAGATTATCACATTTGTCTTTATATCTCCTGTAAATAGCAGACTCAGACAGAAGAAATAGGACGAAGCGTGCAGGCTGGGTGTATTTACCGATATCCTGTTCCAGATTTTTTTTTAGATTTGGAAGAAAGGGCCTTCATGTAAAATTTTGAATCCAGTTTCATTTGTCTTACAGATTTCAAGTCGAAAATTATTCAAACATCTCATCTAAGACCGCTTGTCAGTCACAATAGGGTACGTTTGTACATTAGTAAATCAAGTCCTGCTTAGAAAACTATGCATGTGGAGAACATAAGAGATTACAATAACTTATGGATAATCTTACGTGCTTTCGTACTACAGCAACAGTCAGTATGCGCTACTACGTGATCTACTATTGGTAATATAGATCAACATGTTTGATTGAGATTAGATAAAGAATAGCAGTTTGGAGGTCGTTTGTTCACAATATTAGACCGTCATCAACAGTTTCATTGTCTTTGATTGTTATAATCATTTAAGAATCGCTTTGAATGAAGAATACAAGGAAATTAAGGCAACTATTTGCCATTTTGGAACACATCCAAACCCTCTTCCAGATCTAGATATAGTTTTCAGCTTCATATCGTATATATTCTAGCCTTTGCTTTTCATATCCAATGTATGTGGAAATCATGTCCTCTTCCCCTTACACGAAGAGCAACTCCTTTCTAGTCTCTTTCTCTTGTATTTTATTTCCTACGCAACGACCGGACAAATGAACTCGGCAGTGAGGGTACGTGTCGGGCATCCTTTTTATTATATGCAAACATGTTCGAGTTTGAATTCTAGCATCCCTGCTTGTACCATCATAAATATTACACAAAATGATTCTTTCCACTATCAATACGCTGCTCAGTTTGATCCCCGGCTCCAGCAGTCCTATTATATGATTGTTCAGTATGAACCCAGTTGTCTTATACAAGCTCTTGTTTCCGTCCCGTGACACAAAATTCTAAACAATGTACTTTAAAATGATATAAAGATAATTCACAATTCAGAGGCAGAGTTGAATCATGATGCTTTAAATAAGTTCATTTGACTGTATTGTTCCTTTTTGTTGTTAAATTGATATACAAAGAGCTCTCGGATACATCAAAAGTTTAGTAGTGTTCGGCCGTAAAGCAGCACTGATAAAGAGAGGTAGTAGAGAGTATGCATAGGCTGTGCGTTTCTTAATCTGTAAAGTTGCAACATCCGCTAATTTTTCTTGTGGTGTGACTACATAAATCAAGAGCCTGTTTCACAAAACGGGTACTTATCAAGCCTTGTAGTCCAACTAAAGACTACCTCTCTACCTCTATTGAAGTTGTTACCCCCACACACTCCCTAGTTTACTTACTACCAAACTACAGAGCATTCATCAAGTCTTCTCTACTATTGTTTCATCTATCCTACATCAGGCGCATAAAATGTCTTTGTGCGCGAACCATGCAAAAATTAGAACCCGCTACGTAAGCCAAAGCTAAGTGTGGAGTACATTGCGATCAAGGTCCAGAAAGAAATACTTACAAACAACACAAATAAAGTTTATTGATGAAAATCAATTTAATTTTAGGCTATCTTCTATTTATACCAATTTCGTCAGTCCCTTGACTATTTTTTCCAACCTCCTCTAATGAGATGTTTGTCCTTGCTTCTTCTTTGCAGTTCCCACCTTTTAGTATGGCACGTGCTAAAACATACGTCCCCCACATATGCTCCAAATGTTAATCATGAAGTCGCGTCCGATGAACGGTCACGGCAAATGTCAATCTGAGAAACAAATACTCGTGGGTTGTGAGTAGTCCAGGGTACGATTATGACTCTTACAAATTTTTTTGGATGGTAAAGGTTAAAAATGTAGTCTCTAGGGATAGCTCACGTTGTTTGAAGAAAGCGGGCCGACTTTACGTGTTCTCTCAGTTGGCTTGCGAGCCTTCATATATGGCCTCGCGGACAGGGCGTGGTACATATCTGTCTGTATGATTGACGTGATCTCAACTTCTTTCACTCTACAAGAAACCCTCTTTCTTTGCAGTATTTACGCAACTGTGTTGATGTCCCTATGAGTGAAAAGTGGAATGTTACGGGAAATTATAACTCCTTTTCCTGTGAGATCCTCCATCGATGTTCTGTGCCATCACGAAGGCGTTCTAATGCGTTTCCACCCATGGCGAACTCCTTCTTTGACTGTGTTGCACGCTTTGCTTGACTTATGCCCACTCCAAGTAACTTTGTAATTTTGATCCATGGATCTTGGTAATATGGCTTTGTTGCTTTGGCAAACAGCATTCTCTTTCTCTCTCTTTCTCTTTCTGTTTGTACGTCAAAATTCAACCTTACATTTTAGAGCTATAAAAGATGTTAGAAAGGAAAAGGTAAATGAATAGAACCAAGAACAAGCTATCTGTTTTCTGGTGTACTGCAGCCAAATAACAAACAAAGTGGAAAATAAACCATATTACATTTAGGATTTAAAGGAGAGGAGTGAAATTCTTAAATACAATTTCGCTGTGGGAAACTCATTAAATGCATCGAGTACTTTTGTTGTGCACCTGCGATGGCATTATAAGGAAGAAAGATGATTGATGATGTCGCTAAGTTAATAACCCATGACGCGAGTTACATGCTCAGATGATGCAAATAACACAACTGCTGTCTCCACTGTGCAACAGCAGGGAAAATACATCAGAAAAGACGATGGATAAATCATATTTAAAAGAGAATAAAGAAATTAATGGCGCTAGTGACTTATGTTTGGCACTCTCGAAAGCTCATTAGACAAATACGTTTTGATAGCGAGTGCTTTTTAGTACGATCACATCATACTTTATCTAAATTAAGAATGCAACTAATCTAAACTCCTCGATAATTACCCCCAAGCAACCCACTCTTTAATATTTTGAGACTACCTATTTTTAATGGTATAGGCACATTTGAACTCGTCCATTCCAGCCCACTACACTTATTTCATATTGAAGAGTTCCCTTTTAGACAGGGTACCTAAAAGTTTAAAACTTAAGTCCTTACTCTACGCCTCAGATTTCAGTAATTGTAGAGCTGGTACAAGGATATCTCATCCTTGGTGGTCACCCTACAGGAAAAGATACTTCCTCGGAATCTTGCCTAATGACCGAGAAGCAACCGTGCGACTTGGCACTTTTTGATGAATTGGTCTGATCCGATCCTCGAGAGGCAGGAAAGTCACCCGTCTCGTACGCAGTGTGTTGCTCCATTTGGAAGGTTTCAAATTTTTGCTTTAGTTGGTTTCCAAGTGGCATTCCACTTGGCAAGTGCAAACTGTGTGTAAAGATTCTACAAGTATTGTTATCCACCTTCCACAGCCGAAGACCGTCCATAACATGGACAAATTTTGATAAAGGGCAGAGGGGGGTATATGAGGTAGAGATGTCGCAATGATATGGACTGTCCTATAGGACTATGGTGACGCATCGTTGTCATCACCATCATTATCATCATCAGCAGCAGCAGCAGCATCATCATCAGCAGCAGCAGCAGCATCATCATCAGCAGCATCATCACAATTGTCATCATCATCTTAATCATCATCATTATCAACTGCCACGACCTTATCACTACAATAGACTCCTCTAATTTATCAAAATATAATTGTAATAATATGTATAATAAAATAAAAATAACATCACATTTGGCATTAGCGACCTAAGAAAGTGAGTCTTTGGTATCAGGATTAGAAACTGAATGCATTTGCCCATAATGTCATTAGTCTCAGCGTTGATGCATTTACCCATAAATTTCAACGTATGAAAGAACAAAAAGGTACGGTCTATATCATCTCTGGTAACAAGAGATATGGCTACTTCTTTACTGTGCACTATGGAATGTCGGATCTTGTAGGGTTCTTGCCCTTCTTATCTCTAAACAAGAAATTATTCGTTCAAAAATGTTCGTATCGAAAATAGCTGTATCTTCCATTGAAGGGTCGGTTACTTGTTCCTCATTGACTTTTAACCCTAGACGGAAAGCGGGAAGAGCCGTACCGTCTTGAATAATGACGTAGGGTTGCAAATTCTTAATCCTGCATCTATACTGCATCGCTAAGTAAATGAAGATTCTATTAGAAAGCCCAACTTGGCGAATAGTCTATACAAGAAACAGCTGAACCTGAATTCCAGAATTAGTATAGGCAATTGTGCTGACTACTAAAGTGATATTGATTTGCCATAAATTCGCTACTGCCAAGTTAATATTGCAGCAGACCACGAAAGCGAGAATACTGAGGTTTCAATCCTAAGGATAGCTTTGCTCTTCTCCAGTATACTATAAGACGTAATTTTCAATTGATCTCATCTATTGTGATTGATCATTCCGTACCGGTTGTATCTCCTTAACACTTTACATGTAGAGAGGTGGGAACTCCTAGATCTCGGGATAGCATAAACGGGGATTCCCTGCAGACGTTAGTTACGCTAAAAGATACTGTAGCGAAGAAAGAGCGTCCTCTTCAATCCATTTGACACCTACATCACTGCAAAATGAAGCTACGGCTGGTTTAAAACGTTTTTGGGTTACCATAGGACCATTGGAGACATTCCATCTTCCTTTTCATCTCCGGCAAAACGTCGTAGAAATGACCTCCCTAGTGAAACTCGTAGTAGTTAAATGAATACCATCGCAAAATATCTGCAGTAGCTGAGAATCAATTTTACTGATCTCGTTCTTCTCTTCTCAGATTTTTGGAATGTGATTTGTAGTGGCTGTTTTGCTACACTGCAGAAAATAAAGCTATCGCTGGTTTAAGACATCTTTGGGCTACCATAGGACCATTCGACACATTCCAGTTTCCTTTTCATCCCCGGAATAACGTGATGGAAATGACCCCATAGTGAAACCCCTAATTGCTGGATGAATAACATTGCAAAATATCTGCAGTTGCTGAGAATCAATTTTACTGATCTCATTCTTCACTTTTCAAATTTTTGGAATGTAGTTGGTAGTGGCTGTTTTGCTACACTGCAGAAAATAAAGCTAAGCGCACTAAAACAACAGTACGCCAATACCCATCGTCAAAAGCAGGAGGGATCTCAGAACTTTAGGCAATACAAGCTGCCTGAAGAAAGTATAGATATTTTTATCAAATCCATGCTACCAAATACTTAACTTCATATATTTCTAGCTTGATCAATAAAAATCCACTACGCTATTATTTAGGACTAATTTTACCATCGACATTGCAGAGAACTCGTCCTAGAGAAAAGGGACATTGATTGCTGTTGACCTGCAATTGCTCTCCCCAGTTAGGAGATTGCAACATCCTACATGTTAAAATCAAGTACAGCCATGACATTGCTTTTATGTTTTAAAGCATAAACGTCATGTTCCCTTACAGAGCTTCCACTGAATGATCAAATGAAGACATGTATAATCCATCCTTTCACTACGGAACCAATCCTTACCGATTAGGTTAACACACTACCAGTTTCAGCATTTGCAGTTCTTAGCTGCCAGTTCAATAGACTCATCGGTAAAGAATGATATTCTGTGCAAGTGCTAACCAAAATTGACAAAATGGAACCAAGTTCCATGGACTAAAGTTTAAAGTTTATGTCTATCTAATTACATACACAGCAAAATGATTGCAGGCCACATCCAAAAGGAAGTGAGAGATCTGAAGTTTAGAATCGAACATCTTATGATGTAGTCATAAATTGCATTTCTGTAATCCGTTTCAAAGTTTACATCAACATTCCACAGTATTAAACATTAAACGAGCTTTAGTTAATACAGAGACATTAGCTGTTATCTTAATGTAAGGGCAAAGTGGCCTACTCGAAGAAAGAGCGATAAGAAAAGAAAAAACATTTGTCCCATTGATTCCATTACCAACGAGGGAACATAAGAAGTCATTTATTGTTAATGAGAAACCTTGAAACTATAAACGTCTATAGGTCAGTTTACCCTAGTTTAAACTTTTAATTGAAACTGTAGCTTGACAAACCGCGTTTCCGTCCCATGTTGTCGTTTATCTGTCGTTAGGAAGTAAACTTTGGAGATAAGAATACTATCTGAAAGAATTCAACACATTAAAGATCTTTATTGGGCTCATTAAACTCGGGGTCTGGTGTTATTAAGCTGACTGAAGCAATGCTACAAAAGAGATAAGACTGTCGCAGACATTGCTTAAATAGCCGTTTGAGGTTAAAACGCCATGATAAAGGTGGAAAGGAACATTGGAACAGGAGCCATGCATCAATGAGCATCAATGTTTATCACTCCTTGTTGAAGATGCAAGAAGCAGGTCGTAGTCCAGTGGAACTGTAAAGTGACTACAAATTCGATTTTTAACTTTAGCAACGGGATCCCTCCTCTATCGTTGCTGCCCTTTGATATTAAAAAAATATTTATATGTCATGTTTGTGCTATTAGGAACTAAGGGACTGACAAAAAGGGACTCCTGGGTTAATCAGTGTCCGTCAAAACTAAGAGACTGTAGCACTAAATCGACCGTAATTTGAATATGCATATTTCTACACAGAGTGAGCTAAGACAGGCCCTTTAGTAGTTTTCACCAAGTCATGCCTACCCACACACAATATCAGCTTACTATCCCTCAAACGTTTTATGTCTACTGATGCATGACAGTGTCTCTTGTCTCTCTAAAGCAAAGTTTGCTTAAAATTTTTTCAAATGCAAAAGTAGTCAGCTCTATCTTTAGACTTCCACCTTTCATATCCAACTTCCAATTGATGGTAAAAACTGTATTAACTCTCTGATGCATCGATTCATCGTTTATGTCGACGCAGTTATCACAGTTATCACGTTGTTACTTGACGGTGAAAATGTTAGCAAATATAGACCGTACAAGAAAACATCAACTTCATTCATTAGTTTGATTATAAATAGTTCACGATGTCGACTAACCATAGAAACACGATAAAATGCCATACGTGAACGCATATCCAAGCTATCTTTTGAACCTTTCTATTGTAGGGTAGTGTTTTATTTACCAATACAACTCTTTCCTACAAAGTATCCGAAGACAGGCGACTCTAAAACAGAAATCTATTCATATCATATCATATCTGTATTCATATCAATTTTGAGAAATCTAACATATGTGACAACCACGAAATTTTGTTGTCATTTACTTTTTTGCTCGTTCTCAACTCAGGAGAAAGTAATCTCTTAGTAGATTTGCTTGTATTTTGTCGTAGAAAATAGGAGATATATATTTTCTGTTTGTTGCAAAAATGGAATGTCTCCTATTTTTCCTACAAATGTTTTTTGGGGGATTTATTTCTGCTAACTATAAGAGGCCTCTTATTTATCCCCTTACGCTCTACGGTTAGTTCATTCATTGATGCTTGTGAGTTCTGTCTGCTTCAGTTATCAGGAAAATTATTTATTTTTTGTTTAGTAACATAATCTGTTGAAAAGTTGAAAGGAGCGGTTCCTATAACCCAATGGCATAGCTAGCCCCTAGAATTTCGTGGGTACCCTTTATAATCGTAAAGAGGCCTAACAATACCAGAAAGTGAGTCTAACCCCCCTCCCCGGAAAGATTGACTTGGTACGTCATTGTCGTCATTGATAAGCGCCATTTATCTTCTGTAGTCTAGCAAAGGCAAGTAGCAGCTTAAATATTTGATAATAATGTTGTCGCAATGTAACTTCCATTATTTTTCTATATTTGATAAGTAGTGGCTTAGTGGTAGAGTGTCAGACTCACACTCCAAGGGTCATGAGTTCGAACCAACCCTGAGTTTGCCTGCCACGATCCAGGAGGTACTGTGCTCTGTCATCTGCTCTCGTGAGGTGGGAAACTATGTTTCGAGAGGTAGGATAGAGGGGGACTACATGCATGAATGGCAAGAATAGCAAGCAATAAATAGCATGAAAAGTAAGCGTAAAAAGTAAGGATGAATAGATTGTCATCCGAAAACGAAAAGGAGTGGCTAGTAGTTCCTAGTAGTGGCTTCCGCCTTGATCAGAGTGAATACAATAAAAAAAATTAAAAAATAAAAAAAGATTCTGTTTTATCTCAGTCTATGTTATTACCTCATTACTTATACTACGACAGTAAGCAAGCTCTTCAGAGGTCGGTATGAAATGCAAAACGAAGAAAAAGATCTTTTAGTAAGAATTACATTAAATGAGGAGTTGACAAACAAAAGAATATTATATCCTATTGTAATGACGTTGATTTGTTTAAGGGTTCTCAGACCATACTAGAAACATCCAACAAAACACACTGTATCCTTTGATCACAATTACAATCTAACTCATTATACCGTTAGAATGCCTTATATCAGAGGTGAAACACTCCTAATTTCTCTCGTTATACTTCTCAGCATTACAACATTGCTGCGTCTGTTGTGACCAGAGAAAATTGCATGTATCGTCATTTAAATTAAAATTTAGCATAGTAAAATATTACCGCAACTAGCAATTGATATTTAGAAAAATAGCGAAGGCGTGTAGGTCTCCAAGGCCGTCCTTTTGGCTTGCATTCTGTACAATCAAGATTATTTATTTTGGTCCTACACACCAGAAACGTATACTTGGTGAAACTCTCATTTAAAGAATGTTACTAACATGACTATACGACAGAGTTGCAGTTTTGTGACTACTCCTTAGTTCTGCAGAAGACAAAAGTCAAATTTCTATGTTATGTAAGGAAATGAAGAAATGTACCTTTTTTTGGTTTCTAAAACGATACCATCTGTAGAACGTAGGAAGTAGCTATGTAAAGGGTTTAGCTAGTAACCAGTACAACGGGAGCTTAGTTAGGGTGGGGAACTATACCATCATGATTTACAGCAAGTTTCAACAGATCCCATCTTTTAGTGTAAATAGTAAACATATTTAAAAAGTATGAAATATGAAGTATATATGATGATCGATGACCATTATAAAACAAAATTTTAAGGCCAAGTCAAAGTCATCAATCCCAAAGAAATCAATATTTCACAGCCACTGCTGACAGGTTTCTGTTGATAACCTCAAAAATAAAAGGTTGTCCCTCCTCCATGCGGAAAATACCCATTCCCAATCTTCCTCAAATTTATACTTGCCAAGCCTCCCGAGAGACTGCAGTAAATTTTAAAGAGGAGGGATACATACGCATGCGGACTGCTGCTTGCTCATTATACAGATTCATCATTATGCGATTTCTCTGGTTTCCTACGCCTGTGAATACGTGTAGTGGCCTAGAAACTATATCTAGTATGTAAATTGTAGTGTCATATGATTATCTGTACATAAGATTGTGATCACGTCACAATCAATAGTTCTGTTCCTGTGTTCTACACGTGTTGCACTGGAACAGTTGCTCTTCAGTAACAATCTCTCTCTCCCTTTGTCTCTTTCGAGACATCCATATGAAAATCGAGTACAGCTTGGCCTGCAAATTGATGACGGTAACCAACCTATAACATCATAAAGAAGTGTTTTTTATTCGAAATCAAAATTTCAACGCAAGAGAAGACATGAAACCCTGTGTTCTTACCGTACCACCCGGTTTTCTTACATAGCCTGCACCATCAAACCCGCAGTGGCACCGCTCACTTCGAGAAGTCACCAGAATGCGCCAGAAAGTTGAAGGCTCCGGTATCGCATACTCGATCAAAATAATTCAAGCCTGCTTTACCATTCTCCAGTATTGATGACTCACTGAAGAATCTATTAGTGCGACGTCTGTTCTCAGACTCTCGACCGTGCAACCAACCACCGTACTTCCGAAATAACTTCAAGTACCTAGTTTCTTTAAGTTATTATTTTTGTCGTAGCAGAATGTATACAGCACGCTATTTACACAATTTAGTACATCAAGTGGATACTAAGAAACCTATCGAAATCTTAAAACAAGCTCTTTTCTAAGAACTATAATTATAGATAAGAATACAGTTACAGATATGCTTACTGAAATAAATACGTTTTTAAAATCTCCTTGAACTATTCAAATTGCTTGTCTGATCTAATGGCCCGAGGAAACTCATTATATTTTCTTGGTCCTAATAGAAGGAAAGCTCGAGATCCAAACCAGTGGCGTAGCCAGGGGCATGCTTGTTATGCTAAGCCTACCCTAGGAGAAGACTTACGGTAAAATAGTATACCCTAGTTTAATTGTGCCTCTTAATTTAAAATATATTGGAGTAATGAAGGTTTTTTTTCTAATGTAATTTACATGTCTCTCCATTCTCGTTTCCTTATCCGATTTTACTCCTAAGTTTTTAAGAAAGGGCCTGGATGTAAAGTGGCTTCTCCAACTATGATCTGCACAAGGGAGTTGTACCCGAGAAGCACTTACTAAGAACTTGGTATTACTGTCATCTATAAGAAGTTTGTCATTGATGAAGGAATTCATTTTTGCGGTAGCATTATCTTGTAAGTTTGAGTTGTTCAGCCTAAATGCAGACCTGCCAACTCTCACGTTTCTGCTGTGAGTCTCACAATTATATTTCTCTTTTCTCGCGGCCTCACGACAAGACTCTTCAATCTCACGATTTTTGGGGGATAACATTTTGAAATGAAATATTAGCTGTAAACTATAAAATGAAAAATTTATGAAAAGCTAATGACATCAAATGATGTAGTGATAAGTGAATAAAGCAGAACTCTACACTGTTACATTTGAACTTGTTTTTACCGCTTTTCTGCCAATTCTTGCCTTGTTCCAAGGCCAAACCTTGATGCCATTCATAGAATCTCTGTAGTCTTTGCAAGTTCACACGCAGCGCGGGAAAGCAATTGTAATCACCTAATGACTGCCCCCAACGGAAACAGAGTTTGTTTAATTTTAATCGAGAAAAAGGGAGGATCTAACCTTCTTTTTTTTAGAATCTCCAGATAGGAAGAAGTTGTAGGTCTTTGAAATGCGATGCCTACGTGCCATCTATAGAGCAAGCATCCGAGACCGTATCCTCAACGATACAATCAGAAGAAGCCTACACATGGAAACTACCATCGTGGAAGTGATTGAGAAAAGGAGATTGAGCTGGTTTGGACATGTGGTGAGAAGACCTCCTGAACACTATGTTTCAAGGGCGAATCAATCACGTCGAACGTTCTGGACTTTCAAACTCTGGATTTTAAAGTGAAGAAACTACTAGTTCTCTTAAAAGCTTCAGACCAGTTAGCTTCCATTTCATTCGAATTTTCGCCGTTTATTCTTCAAGTTTTTAAAAAAGGTGTTAAACCCGCGATAGTGTTGCCTACCTGAATAGACTTAAGACCTTTGCGGAGCCACTACGTTTATCATGCGACGAAATGCTTGGTCATAGTATAAAGCCATCGACTTTACAACACTGAATTTTTGTCCATGAGAGCTTGACAGATTATACGACCTGTTCCTTTCAAGGGATCCTTTAAGTGGCACAGTAATAGATAGCAACGACCGCTATATAGAAAACTAAAAACAATGTAAAAAACCTAAATGCATCTTTGTGTCTAAAATACCTTTGTAAAGTAATTGTTAAAAAAATATTTGCAAACAGAATTGTTTAAAATTAACCACTGCAAAATGTATAAATAACAAATTTATGACTTCGAATATAGGATAACCCCTCTCTCCTTTAATTGTATTGAAGATGTCAGCAAGACTTTCGAAACGTTTTTACAAGGCTCAGCATCAGCCTAGTCATGACGGCGCTCCCTCACCTTTGCTAGTGACTCTACGTGACCCAGTCTCCGGTAGAGTTCTCAACTTTCTTATTAACTTTAGTCTTAAAACAGCAACATTCCTATCGCAGAAAAGCCAGTTAAGATAGCACAGGCACAGAAGGGAGAAATCGTACCTTAACCTAAAATTACAGACAGAGTTGCATTTTCCAATATCATAACAGATGGTTTTTAAAAAGTTGCCAGCATATATATATCAATGAATAACTTGAAAGAAGTATATCCTATGCTTAAAACAGTCTGGACGTGGGAAAGGACGTTCAGCATATGATGCAGATATCTTTTTGTAGACAGTGTACGTCTGAACATGGATAAAGGACCATGCACAGGCCAGCTGCATCGATTTAATCTCTTTTGAGCTAAACACGGTAACATCTGGAAGGAAACCTAGCAAATGGTCTACGCAGCAAGGAGTAGGAATGTTTTCGGGTTACACCTTCAACCAATTACTACAGTCAAATTGTGGTAACGTTACTTCGTTCACGAAAAAGCTAGCTGCAGAGTTCTACAGGATTCAATCCTCAATCTATAGCCATTTGATTCTAATTTGATAATGTCTACACCATATTAAGAAATGAGAAATGTTAGTTGTTATCGCATTCGCACGGCAAATTGCCAGCAGTCAGGATCTTGGAAAAAAAGTGAGCTGGTGCTGTGTGCCTGAACAGCCTGAACCATGGAAGCCTGACGTAAACTGTAGTTTCTGTACTTTTCGCAAGAGCAAGTTTGTCACGCGGTCATGAAGTTGATCCGAAAAGGTGTCCAATTTACGTCAGGTTACCATGGCTGGGTCCCATGTCTGAGACGTTTGAAAAGGAAATTAAGAAGACCGTTATGGAGTGTTACCTTGCCAGTTATCCAATCGTCGTGTTTATAAGCCAATCCCTTCACCCTGCAGCCCAGAAGGATGTACTGAATACCCTTCAATAAAGTGATTTAGTTTATCAGTACCAGTGTCCCTGTGGGGATATTTATGTAGGCCGTACTTCCCAAAGGCTTATGGAAAGGATAAAGCAGCACGTACCTAGATTGAGATGAGAGGAAACATCACTCCCTTCCAGAAAGCAGCCAGCAAGATCAGCTGTAACGAGAGGACAACAGACGGTATCCGCCTGACGATCTGCGGTTGAGCAGCATCTTGTGTACAATACTGAATGTCGCGAAAGACATAACAATGGAAATTTTAAAATTTTAAGAAGGCGACGTTCTAAGTTTCATCTTGCTGTATTAGAATCTATTTATATTTCACGTTTTCAACCTCGCTTATGTAGGCAAAAGGAGTTTGTGTTTAGATTGTCATTGTTTTAGCACGCCTAGATTAATATTATGTTTTCTTGTACGTCTGCATATCGTTAATTTCGATCCTCTTTGTATGTATAAATAGTCTCATTGTACTTTGGTTCTTCATCGATATAGATCAACTGATAAGAATCGGCGAAAAACACTTATAATCAGTTTTAGGGTGAAAAATTTGTAATAACATTTCAATTCACTTTGCTTATTTCATGGCGCCTTATTTAACACGATTCCAACATAAATTTTAGAGCTCTGTATTATTACATTTATGTAACAAAAAATTGACAAGTCATAGATATTTACATTCTATTTGCTACTTTAATTAAGAAGTACCTCGATTAAAGTGACACAACATTTAGTTTTTCATCAGTATTTATTACCCACACAATTTTGAGGCAACCGTTGTAAACGCTTGGTAATGCTTTCTCCCATGATCGGAAAACTAGAAACCAAGCATTGTTTGTCAATTTCCGGTATAGATACAAAGACTCTTTGTGAAAGTTAAGGCAACTGCCTCTCTTTTTTAAGTGCGGCCCCCTGTGGCAAAGTGACTTCTATGTAGGCAAAATCTTTTGGACCTCTTAATAATAACATGTATCTAAGCAGTGTGTCCAATCGAAATTTCATCCAAAAATTACGAAGATCTGCATCTTGTTAACTGCACTTCGGACTATATAAGTTTCCCTTAACTTTTTAACTCTTTAACTCAGTTATTGATAGAGGCCTTTGCACATTTGATTAAGATGTTGGCTTGCATGATGGCCTTTCAAGATGAGACAACACCAGTATCAGTCTGCTGCACAGTACAGAAGATTATGGTACTCCATCTTTGGTATTCTCGCAAGTGCATGTTGCTTCAACCCGGTTACTGATTACTGATAGTTCTTCACAGTGTTGCAAGAGTATAACAAACAAATAGTATATCTTCATCCATAAAGGGAGATAATCGTTATGCTCAACGTTTGCCGTAACTTTGGTGAAGTTTGGTCTCTTCAGTGTGTGCAACGTAAAGAATAGCCTTCACGTAAACTATGCTGTGATAAGATGTACAATGAAGTGTCATAACTTTGGCAACCTTAAAATTATTGGATTTTTTACTTCAAAAACTTTGCTTAACCTTACTTGATTTCGTTTCTGATGTCTGATGAAAAACAAGATGGGCGGTTTATCTGAATGACTTCAAAAGAAATTGAATTCTTAACATTGCAAAGGGCACCACTAAAAGCGTTTCGTATGAAGTCAAATGTTTACTTCACATTTGGAGCAAAGGTCAGAGACTGATCCACGAGAGAGTGTGAAAGTAGCCACCCTGCTTGAAAACACGTACAAAGAGAGATAAGTACATCAAGTCAATCGAATAATAAGCTTTCCAACCAATCTCATTTTTGAATTTCGTCGTTCTTTTTCCCTGATGTGCACGCCGTTTGTCTTACTTGTAAAGAAATCTTTTACGAAATGGTGTCAATAATAGCCACTAGCAGGGGATCGGTGCATGAAGACGTCAACTGCGGAAGAGACTTTTGCTTAGTTTCAATGTCATTGGCTTGGCAATATGTAATTATAAGATAGACCCAAACTAATTCAAAGGCCTGCATATCGTAATGGTGATTAAGATCAGATCCAAATTTAAACTGCAGATCTAAGCTTGTTTAGTGCCATGTTTATCATCGTACCAAGAAGATTCAAAGTCAAGAGCCAAACAGATTTAAGTTTGCAAAACAGTTTTTTAACATAAGGAATGTTTGGAGCAAAGGTCAGAGACTGATCCACGAGAGACTGTGAAAGTAGCCACCCTGCTTGAAAACACGTACAAAGAGAGATAAGTACATCAAGTCAATCGAATAATAAGCTTCCGTATGTATTTTGTAAGGTACAACTCAATTACTGATCACAGAATATTGATAAAAGGGGCAGAATGAATGAAATATCTTTTGTCAAGGTTTTACAATGTATATGTAGAGGGAGGTTTGACGTAAGATTACAGGGTCGTACAAGCCGGGGCACATGGAGCTGTCCCTTCTTTTCAATTTTTAAGCCAACAGTTACAAAAACGTGTAAGTTTTTATTGTGGGCAAGTTACAAGTCACAATACCACTGGGTAGCTTTACTATTGTACTATTCCTATCAAGTAATCCGTGCTTCTTCCTTAATAAATGTAACAAGTCGGAGCTCTGAAATTTATGCCCTCTACCTCAACTCTGCAGTACTTTGACCTTACCATATCCCTGACCCGTGGCGCTTGACAGATATTTTTACCTTCTCTGTGCCTTGTCAGGGATAATGAAGTGGTTTCGCATCAATACAGCTTTTTACTACTTGGCATTTGATATCTTAAGTGTTTCCACCCTTCCATCCTCTTTCACTCATACCAAAAACCTATTCTATCAATAAGTGATGATAAATACACATCCATCTTTACATTTATCTTCGATTGCAAAAGTATCAAAAGCCACGGTACCGTAGAGGTAAATTAGGGGAGGGGAAAGAGAAAATAATAACAGGCAGGTTTCAGTACTTGTGTATCTTCTACTCTCACACTCCACCTCTGGCTACAGACCAGTTCTCTACGTTAACATGTGCACGCCTTTCTCAGCCCGAGATTGAAGCTCTGGTTTTGCAACCCTTAACCACGGGAAATTACAGATAAAATGAAGCTATTGAACTTTTAGTAATGTTGTTTTTGTTATTCAAGTGTTTGCGTGAATGATGTACCGTACACTCTTTAATGAATGGAAACGAATTTTTGCTTCATGTTCAATTTTCTCCTGATTGTTGTGAAAGTTGATTAACTGAACAATAGTTTCATTCTTGCTACTGATTGTTTTTGTCTGCCAATGGCGATGACCGACGCGGTGCAAGCGGAGCGCAATGAGTTGTTATGACTGCTGTACTCAAAGAAACAGTCGAATCAGCGTAAACAGTCCACATTTAGGTAATTGCGTCATTTTCCTAGACATCGAAATAGGAATGACAAACGCCGATTGTGTTTTGGATAGCCATGTCTGATTTCAGTATGATTGACAAGATGTTTTATTACTAATTTCTCCCTATGTTGTATTCCAAATGTCTTGCGATTTGAGTAAAATGTAATGGGAGCATTGACAGAAAATTGCGTTTGGATTGTGTGTATGGTTTGCAACCACTACCTTTAGAGGTCTTACTTCAGCAAAAGTATGGACGTATAACGTATGCCTTTAGAGGTCTTACTTCAGCAAGCGGATGTACGTCTGACGTGAAGTATGGAGAGTGGAGAGGGTAGCACTGTGATATGTAAATGGAGTTCGGAAAAATGCACTGGACGTAAGAGTTATCGTCAAAACCTTAAAGCAGATGTGTACAAATGTAGTAGACTACGCATCGTAGCAACCTCGACCAAAAGAGCTCTTGGTGCACATTCACTCGTGTGAAAACTAATGTTGAGTCTTTTATATATGTTCCGTACGAATGATTAAACAATCTATAAACTTTTTTTTATATTTTTCATAATAAGCAACATTTTATGCAAATGTGGTTCTAGCAGAAAAGAGTGCCAAATGCAGAGCGGATACTTGTACATTGGAGGAAGTTGTGTCACTTTAAAGTTTTGAATAAAAATATCTGATGACAACTGAAGCGCTTTTGTGACTATCTCACTGGTGACTACTTGAGTTGGACGACGACATGTTAAAGATCACAGTTTTAAATCGCTAAATAATCTTGGTAATGAAATGTTTTCATGGTAAAAATTTTAAAATATTACATGTGGCCACTGATCTCTAAAAAGACTGGATCGAGCTTCCCATTGTTTCCAACTACGAAAAAGTGTAGTCGCGAGTACTGGTCCCCATTAGTTAAGATAGCGCGGGAAAGTCCGCCATGTTGCGTCACATTGTTGACAAGCTTTGTGTGATGGGGACTGAAATGGCGTCCAACGGCTGACCTCACTTTGAGACGGAAAATGCTCGATCCAGTGTTTTTTAGAGATCAGTGCATGGGATCAACATCCTCCAAAATGTGGTATTGCTGGAGGAACCTAAGTGTGCACAAAAGTTGCCTCTCATTTTTAAGTGGTACAAACTTACGATAATTTTGCTATCAAGACACATATTATCAAACCAATTGGATATACACCACTGAATCTCGTATCGGTCTGGTCGCACTAGGGATGATTGTAGGAGGATCCCATCTTTCGTCATGTTTTAACTGGCTATCAAAAGAGTACAGGAGGATAGTAGTGCTGGTCGGCTGATTATTATCTTGATGACTTACGTCTTCCTTATAAAATTTATAAGAGATAATTACTATCTTGAGAAAATATTTTACTAACTATTCGTTATCCAACCTACATTCAACATGTAGCATAAGTGTAAGCCTGTAGACGTTGCAGAGCACAATGATAATGCCAGAGCCAGTGTTCATCTGCAGCTGAAACACAACACTTTTTGGAGTAAGCGACGCGACACTGCGGTCAAATCCTTGTTCTGTCACAGCGAAATATCGATTGTTTGTTAGGCCTTTATTTCTGACCTCCCTCCAAGTGCGTCTGTTGACGAAATACTGTGATTTGATTGGTTAGGGTCCTCTCCATCATTTGCATATTGAAATAGTTTACGTGTGTGTGTACACAGTAATAATAAAGATGATAATGATGATAATGATGATGATGATGATGATGATTGTTATTATTATTCGAATCATTATTAGCGAAATATGGCGTTTACAGTAAGAAACTCCTCAGCAAACCTACTGAAGTGGCCTTGCGCTCTCCGTACTACATATTCTGCAGGAGAAACAAGGATTGGCCCAATCCAGCAAACCTCGACTTTTATTAATTTGAGTGGGCTTGTTTTTGTGTTGTTGTTTTTCCTTTGCTATAAATTCTATTTATTTATTTACTTTCTTTATCTGTTGGTTTTTTTTAATGGTTTGTTTCGTTTTTCCTAGTATGTTGACTATGTTTGAACTGTTGTTGTACTAGCTCCACTCATGTAAATCTTGCTGTCCCCGTCGTAATGGGTGAAAACAGTGAGAATGATCTGTACAATGTTGAAGCTGAATTCTCTGTAAAGTTACAGAATAAATATATGCCACTGAAGTTAAAAAAAAATTTATTATTATTATTAAAAACATTGTCAAGCACCACGAAAATTGGCATATGTTTCTGTCGTTGAACAAAGGCGCATCAAAATCAAAGAATAATACTTGGGATATCGTCCCCTACCAACGAGTACTGCCGTCCTGTTTTGGGGTAACATTTGATGACGTTCTGACCAAATATTAAGGCCTTGGCCACATAGGACCACCTCGGGCTCAGATATTCATTCCTCTCCTTTTATCTTCTCGCTTCTGTTTATAACCACTACTTCTTCGGCTGCTTGAGTAGGTAACTATGTCAAGACGTTGTTCTATTGGTTATCCTGCTTGGCAGTAACTTATACCCCTCCATTTCATAACAGCCTCGGTTTGAGACGGACACAGCAAACGTTTTTGAGATGATACAAGATGGCGGATTTACCAGTAGCCTAAACAAGAGTTAATCAACAAATTAAGGTCTTGAGTGTGCTTGTTGTTCTGTTTTTTAAGGCGCTGTGGAACTGGGTTACAGGCTTCTTTGTGAATGCAAGTATGAGTTAAATTCTTGGAAGTAACACTTACCTTTGAAAATAATTGTTTCGCGCACCCACGTGAATCTAGATCTTGCCGACGGATTTTGAGATTTTCCTTGTCATTTTGACATTCATCAAAGAATAGGCCTATAGGGGTGTAGTTGGAGTATATCGGATTCAGCTGATTGTAGCGAAGTACTTAATAGCTTGGATATGATCCTTGGAATAGCTTAGCCTAATCGAATCGACAGTTACTTCAAGTTAAGGTCGAAAATTCCCACACATTGAGGCCTTGATTATTGATGCCTTTACTACTAGTATTCTGGCAGCAAGTAACTGACGAAAGGAATCTTTTTCTGGGATAACATACACAATATCAATGACCGATTACGTCTCAAGAGGAGAAGCAGTCTGATTTCAAAGTCATCTTCCTAGTTTACTGTACTGGCTTGACGTATCTGTTTACTTTAATTATGGGTAGTTCCAAAAAACACAAGGAGAAACATCATAAGAAGGAAAAGAAGAGGCGAAGATCAAGAAGCCGCAGTGCGGAACGGCAAAATAGCCCCAGACGGTCTCGAAGTAGGAGCCCACTTCCTAGAAGGAATTATGAATCTGCAACATCAAAGAAAGTAGACAGGGATAGGGATGATTATGCTTACGATAGATCTCAGGGTGATAAGGACTATTACAAAGGAGCTGCCATGATGTACAATACTATGCCAAGAAGTCAAGGAGATGACCCTGAAGCAACAAACAGGTCACGATTTGCAGATGTGAAGGTTAAGGAAGAACCTGAGTGGGACCCTTCTTTTCAGACAGATTATAGAAGCCACAGTGCAAGGGGAGACATATTAGATACTCACAGTAGTGTTAGCAGAAGTATCAAGAAAGAGGTAGACTCAAATTTACGTGGGGAACACAGGGAATTGGTGGCACAAAGAGAAGTAGATGAGAAAAACAGAGATAGAGATTATCAAGATGAAGTTGAAAGGCATAGGCGTGCCAAACTACGAGAATGGAAAAAAGAGCAGAGTAGGAAAGAGAAGACAGAAAGACATAGAGAAGGTAAGACAATCACTCAATCCAAGTCACTGTTTTTCATTTGTGGTACATTGAGGCATGAGTAAAATTTTTTAAATTTAAGAAAGGAAAACTGGTTCTCCATCTATTTTAATTTTATAATACATATTAGGCCTATATAATATTGCTAAGTTACAAGGACTAGTAGTAAATGATTTCTTAAATAGGAGGAATATGAAAGAGAAAACAATATGGTAAACAAGCCAAAGGAGAAGGTTCTCAAGGTAGTAGTAGTAGTAGCGTATGGTGCTGATCACACCTCTATCCTCTTCTCCATGATCCACCTTGTGAAAGCCTCCCCATGCTCCAGCACAGTGGCAAAGCCCCGTGCCTGTCTCGTCTCCGGGTACACATTCACAATGTGGTCTGTGTCCTGTTGAGCAGCTCCACATCTTGGGTGCCCAGGGGAATCCAACATTCCCCATCTGTGGAGGACTTTCCCACGTGCCCAGATATAGGCCTGTTTGAAGTGACCCATGTTTTTCTGTCTGCCACATGGAACCCTGGTGGCTGCCATTGGGTCAGTCATGATCTGGCCCCCACAGGGGCATGTTCATCCCCACAGTTCCCTCCAGTGATCTAGGCTATTATAATGGGGTATCTCTTTCAGGTAGGTTGGAGAACGTGATAAAAGCTGCGATGTAGTCAGCGCTGTCTCCATAGCATATATAGCCGGAGCTTGGAGTGGGAGTTTATCTATTTTTTATTGTCTATTTTTTAATATGCTGAGACGTAAAGCTGTACGCTGTCAGCATAGAGGGGAAATGACATGCCATGTTGATGCAAAATATCACCCAAAGGAGCTCTATATTGTAAGTACAGCAATGGTCCTAGTACTGATCCTTGAGGTATGCCATAATACAAATTTCTCTTTAAATATCTAACATTTTTTGATGTACAAAAACTGTTTGTAACTGGGAGGTACAAATGGAATCAAGATAAGGCATGTCCAGTTATTCCAAACCTCTTGTATAATCTCCATTGTTAATCAATGTATGGTGAAGGAGGGTAAAAAATACGCACCATCGATTGGCGGGTAAAAAATACGCACCCACGGAAATTGCCTTAA